>RJWJ010020977.1:0-28436 GCA_004363605.1 Indri indri | reverse complement strand
GTGATCGCTAACCCTCCTCCATTTTCTTTTCCTTTTTTTTTTCATTTATAAAATATGTCAGTCATGATGTAGCACAGCTGAATAATTGTCATAGAGTCAAATGCTTGCAGATGGTTAATGGAAACAGAAAATTAAATGAACAGCAGTAAAGAAACTCATACAAAATTAAAGAACTCTATTGCAAATTTAAAGGGTCATTCGGTTTCATCAAAAATCAAATAATATGAATATGTTATCCTCTGCATGAAAGAGACTATGTTAAATTGTTTTGAGAGCTGAAAAATGAGCAATCAATGGTGTGCTAATGAAATTTGTGAAAAAATCATGCGCTATTGAAATATGCCATAAATTGTCATTTAGTCCCTGCAGAAGAAGGCTTACTTTGAGGGATCAATTTTTTGTTTTTTTGGTTTTTTACTTGAGCTTATTGTTTACTTAAATTATTGAACTGATAACAGGACTTGAAACAAGTTAAGATGCTTACTAAAAAGAATTGAGAGTAGGATTAAACTAAGCAGACTTCTCTCTGAGCTGTAAACAATAAGCTAGTTACTCTTTCAAAAGTGTCTTTTCTGAAACCGTTTCCTTGTATGACAGAAACCTAACAATTCATAATACATTCATGATATGTCCAAAGAACGGAATCAGTAGACCTATAGACCTACAAGGACTTAAGATGAATTACGCTAACTAAGCTCTCATTTGCCTGGCATTTTTGAAATATATAATTGATAAAACTTTTGTGAAAAGAAAAGCTGCCTTTCTGGTGAAGCGTTAGCTATGATGTTGCATGGTATCATTCAGAAGTGGATTTCAGTTACAGATTCTTTAAAAATAAATCAAGATTTTAAAGCATTACATTCTCTATTCACCCCTTTTTATTTTTCATTATCCTCTTCATTCTCTGGGAAACCCAGAAGTCAATATGAAATGTCTTTTGCCCATCATAGAAATGATTTTCATCTTTGATGGTTCCTCACATCAAAGGGAAAGAAAAATAAAGATATATAATTGAGTCTTTATTGAAAATAACTCAAGCATTTGTGACATTGCCATGAATGATGATATAATAGCTATATAATATTTTTAATGACTAGCAAAATCTTAGAGGGTGTTTGAAATGAGTCTGTTTTTCACATTAAAAAATAAGGCTGTGTAATAAATATTCCTAAAAGAATAGCTTTGGAAAGGTTAAAATAAAACATTTTGACAAATCCCTTAAGAAGAATCATAGTCTTTTCAAATGCAAAACAAAATGTAGCTTATCTTGCATTAAAGAGAAGAAAAAATACTATAAATATATATTTTTTCAATGATCCTTGATTATTTAAACCATTAAATGCATCTCTTATTTTTTCCCTTTCAAACTCTGAGTTTGCATATAAAATTGGATTATTTGTAAAATTGATGCAGGGGTGAAAACATTGATTGAACTCTTCATTTGACAAAGTATAAAATCCTTTGTTTTAAATCATATCTAGCAAAGGTAAAGTTTCGTTGTTTGTTATTCCATGTTAAACCAAGACAGGAACAAAAATAGCTGTATAATTTTGAATAGTTTGTGTGAATAAGCTTTAATGAAAGCCCAATTTTATTGAATTAATGCAGTTTTCTTCCATATTTTTCAAAAGTTCCTCCAATTTCTAAGATTTTTTTGCACTTTTCCCAACTGAAGCTCTTTAATACACCCATTTTCTACATACCAATAATATAGTTACCATTTGAAATCCAGTCATTTTAATATCAAATGTAATAATAGCATTATCTACACACTATCCCACAAAAGTGCTATTTGCAGATTCACTAAAAGTAATTGTTTATAGATGACATTTGTGGCAGAGACAATGCCGTTAGCCACATTTAATATCATTACTCTTCAGATGTTTTAATAAATTAAAATTATTTTCTTTTTACTTTTCAAATAAAGTGAGGGGTATTTATGGCAGAAACCAATATCTTTATTTTGATGTATTCAAGTGCAATTTCTACAAATATCTCAGCCCTACCAAAGTCCTGTATTTAAGAGCTCACAGTACAGTACATGGGTGTGCCTGAAACATTATATATCTTCATAAATATATTCCATTTTTGATACATATCTTCCTTTAAATTAATAACCTATCACAGCTGCAAGTTAGGGAGGAAAATCTAATACATTTGTCCTAGCATTTAGAGCACACTTTTGGGTTCAGGATGACATTGGATGCTAAGCAAGATGTCTCTTTAGCAGTTTGAGATTCTGTGGTTGAGACAAATCTAAGAAACAGTAAATAAGTACCAAACCAATCATCATATTTTCAAGAGCTGTCAAGGTTTTAAAAAGATGCAAGCAGACTATAGTGGATGGTGTGTTACCTTTCCCCGGTCCACCTTCAGGACTAGGACTTTCATTGCACCAGCAGCCAGGGGAGTTTGCGAATCACAGCTTACAGCTGAGTCCCTCCCCTGGAATTGCTCTTCACCTAAAGGAGTTGCCTCAAAAGGAAACTTGTTTGCCCTGATCTCAGCCTGTATCTGGTGAGTAAGGTGGATATAAAGAATCAGCACCCTTGCCTCACTTCCAGACATCTATAAAAGACCATCCCAGTTTCAATGCTTCCCATCAGATCAAATGAAGCCATTATTATTCTCTCCTTAATTTGTTCAATACTGTTTCACTTATTTCCTCATGGGGGTTGCTTCTGAGAGCATACAGAACTTCTTGCATACATATCCTAGCCTCAAAGTCTGGTTCCCAGGAACCCAAGAAAGTTTAATTTGAACTTGGATGATAGGTAGCATTTGGAAGAGTAGAAAGAAGGAGGGAAAGAATCATGGCCTGGTATGGCACAGATCAACACAAATAGAGGTGAAAAAGTAGAAATGACTTGTGTTTGTCATATGGTAAAGAGACTCTGGTCTGACAATCTGAGGAATTTTGAGGGAATTATGTGAAATGAAAATAAAGCAGATGGGTAGCAGTAAAATATGAAAGGCATTAAAAGCCATGTAAAGGATTTAGATTTTATTGAATAGATGTTTGTGAGTCATTCTAAGACTTGAATAAAAATGCAGTGTTTAAGGAAGGTTTGCATGGCAGTGATACGCAACATGGAACAGAATCAGAAATGAAACCACAAATTCATGTCTTAGAGATGAAGGTCTGCCTAGGTGGTAACAGAAAGGGTGAACAAATTTCTTTCTTTCTTTTCTCCCTCTACCCCCATTGTGTGCGTATGTGTGTGTGTGTACACACACGTGTGTTGTGGGCTATGGAAAAGGAGAAAAAAAATATTATGTATGCTTTCTCAGGACACACTGGGAAAGTATAAATACGTCTTTTGATGACTTCTCTGTTATGAATTGTTTTGCTATATCTGCCATCAAAGAGATAAATTACCTGATAAACTTTTCTTTCCATTATGTATTTCATATTTCTACCTTGTGGGGAGATTAATGAAAAATTAAAAAAAAAAATGGGAACAAAGCCAGAGGAAGAAGGGGAATAATCAAAGGGCCTGGGTAATGGTACATAAACTGAATGGTTGGCTTCTGCCCTAACAGAGAGTTAATTGTTTTTCTTCAACTCAGTCTGCACTCTGTGTTCACATCATCTCCCCAGGACACAAGGTGAATAAGGAAATACCCAACTGAAATAGTGAATTTTCTATAACTGAATTACCTCTTCACCATACCTCAAATAAGGCCCTAGGTGTTCATCACACACCTTGTTCCCCAGGAACTATTTCAATATTGTTCTTTCCCACTAGTAGCAGTTTGAGGTTGTCATTGATGTGGCAGAATCCATTAACTTTCAGTGCATTAGTAAATGTATCAGCAGGTCATCATTAATATCCAAATAAAAATTCTAGAAACAAATCCTGACAGTTCATCCTTACCCTGAAGTACAACAGACATTTTTATTATTTATTTATGATTTCTTCATAATTAAGAAGATGTCCAATTCCAATTATCTTGCAAATATCTCTTCATGAAAGGATTATAAAACAACTAAAAAGGTGAATATGATTTCAAATTACAAACAAGATTTTGTTCTTTAAAATAAAACTGAGGCCACACTAATAGTGTTCAAATGGTATTTTGCTGGCTGTAATTTAAAATGAAAAATATTATGCTGCTATCGGCCCCTCTAAATTTTGGTCTTCCTAAGAAAGTTGTCATCTAAATTCATTAGTTTAAATATTTTAGTGTAATAGCATTTAAATTTCAACAGTTCCTCTTCATTTTGAGTTTATCATCTTACATAACCCAATACAGACTCAACATCTCAACTCCTTCAAGTAACGATGAGGAAAGGAAGGCAGGATAGAATACTTACTTTAAACTTCTACAGAGATTACATTTCCACCTACTCAGTCATTCTAAAAGTAAGCCTGGGTATCCTATTTTACATAAATTCTGCTTTGCATGATTATGGAATGTTTGGGCATTCCATAACCAACCTTAACAAACCCTTATTCAAAAAATTAAAAAGGACACAATTCTTTTTCTTTTTCACAAATCATTGACTCTCATAAACATTATCAAAGAGCAATGATGTTTCCCTATGCCTAGCATAGATAGGCATTTAATATTAAACATTAATGTGCTCTGTTACTCTTTCCCCTGGTTTTCTAGGATTGTTTTGACTTTATTTTGTGATGAAGCAGAGAAAATTGTATCTATGTTTTTCTCCCCTATATCTATTTTCTTGTCATAATTGTATGAATTTTCTTGTACAGAGTGATAACAAAACATCTCATAAAGATGAAAATCATTCAGAGAATTCTTATACTGCCCTGGGGCATGTTCACACTGGTGCTGTAACTCTACTCTGGCCATTGCTTTGTTCTTTAGAGATTCGAGTTTGATTATTACGAATAGAACTCAAGTCAGGCAATCAGTGCCTGAAAATCCCTATAATTCTCCAGAACTCTTTTCATACCAACTCCTCTCCTACAAAGGGGCTACTGCAGGTAGGATGGGGGCAGAAGTGGGAGCAGGATTACAGACCCTTTTAAGTCACTTGCCACCAATGTGAGGGAAAAGGATTCCTAAGTCAAAGGAGATAAAGTTTATCAGATCAAATAGGTGACAGTGTTTTTCTTCAATCTAGGTCATTTTGATTATGCTGCTAAAATTTCTTCTCTAAGCTCAGAAAGCTTATCAAGAAACAGTACTAAAATTGACAGAATATTTTTGTTTGACATAAGTAAAAACTTCTACTAGAAGAGGAATTAAACAATGGAACAAGGTTATATGGATCTGTGGATATTTAATAATACAATGAAGGTCTAGGAGCCCAAATTGTCTGCTTACTTAGGTAATTACAGCAGATAATTTACTTTGAGAATCAATCAGTGTTTTTTAGGTGTTTAAAAATTATTCCGATCAGTGTCAACTGCTTAATATTGAAAAGAAAGTTTTTATCTTAGATCTACTATTTGTGATTGGACTAAAATTTTCAAGGCAAACTAAAATTTAAGTGGATAATCTCATGGAGGCTAATTTTTATTTGATAACTCAACATGCAAATAAAACATAATAAGACATGGGTCCAACCATTGCTTGGGGCCATTGTAAGGTGTGGCAATTTAATAATGAGTATAAATATTAATAGCAATGAAAATTGTCATTCACAGAGCATATTCTATGTTTAAGACACAGTGGGAAGCATGTTTCTTATATTACATCAACTCATTCACCTCATTTAATATAATCCCAAATAACTTTCCATCTCTTGGAACTTTTTTATCCTTGCCTGAAACTGTCTTCTTGAGTCATTTCTTTGAGTTATGCAACATAGATAGGGAAGCATTTCCAGAGCCAACATTAAATTTCCTAATAAATTTGAACAATGACTCTGGGGAATAGACTTTGTACTTGACATGTGTGGGAAATAGAAAGTCATGTCTTTGGCTGTTTATGGTTCTGCTGATAAGTAACTGCTGGAGTTATGGAAAATTATAGAACATTTATAGACCTTGAAAATAAATTTAGCACTAAGGTAGATTGCTGTCTAGAAGTTTTTATGTGTTCTAGACATTAGAGAGCACATGGCCTTAGATTATTATTAATCACTCTGAGAAGATGTAATACAAGACAGGTTAGTTTCCTTGGTCTTTTAGGAAAGGGATTCCAGAAGATAGCAGAGATCATGGGAAGAGAGTGATGCCTTAATGTCAGAAAACACACGCAATCAGCTTGAAAGAGGAAGCAAAGGACAGTTGTATGAGAAAGTGCCAGAAAAAAATATCAAATCGCTTTTGCCAATTTTGTGTAAGGACAAAATGGTAGGCATCTGATAACACACCTGCTCTAAGGCACAGAGTAACACGACTGATATAAGGAACCCCTGGTCACTAAGTGCAACCTTTTTACCATCTCAAAACAACACTAGTTTCACTCTTCTACTATCTCAATTCCAGCCTAGGGGATGAATAGTTACCAGACACAGAAAGTGTTTCTAAGGTAACCCCATCTTAGGGCAGGTGCAATGATTAGCAGCCATCAAAGTATTACAGAGTTTGGATTTATATAGTTTAAAACTACAACAGAGCACAATTCCAGCACTCTCAAAAGCAGTACTTGCTTTATTTCCTGAGAGAGAGAAATGTCCAAAAATACATCCCTTGGATATATTCAATCTGATTTACTCACAAATTCTTAAAAACTATCCCTTTATAGATGATGGAAACTATTATGAACCACGAAACTTTCTTCACGAAAACACAGCTGCAAAAGTGTCAGGGCTTAAGTCACTGTGTGGCACTTTCTCTAATTCAAATTGTGGAAATGTCTTTAGATAGTTGGTGTTTGAAATGACTGCTCAGCACAAAGCATTCTTCACATCAGTTCTTTTCTGAAGATTTCTTTGACTAGTCTTATTTGTTTAATCACGCTAACAAGTTATAGGAAAATCTGTGAGTCAGTTTTTCTATAATAAGTTAACTGAAGCTTCAGATTTAGATTTCTTTACACACTGGTGTTGTAATAGGTTTACAAAATGAACCTTGAAAATGCCTGAACAATACATAAATATTGTTTCCTCTGAATATAGTAGATGATAGAAATAAACTTGCTTAACTAACAACCAGCAAGCTAAATCCTAGTAAAATCGTGTATTCACTCCCCATCATTAAAGAATTGAATCAGCTGAATAATAATCTAATACTTCTTTAGAAGGGCTACATACTGAAGATATGCAGTAAGGGATATTAAACCCAATATTTGAAAAAATAGGCAAGAATAAATTTCTTTGGTGTTGGACTTTCATATGGACTTAGAGTCAAGATTTACAAGTCTTTCTTCAATTTATGTTCTTTATAATTTCCCAAGAGTAAGAAACTGACCAGCATTCATTTGAAACAGAGGAGGAAATCATTTTAATCTTGAATTAACTGCTTGGGAAAGTGAAAATCAGTACAATATATTTGCTACTTAGGCTCAAGGGGTGCAAAAATGTTTTGAATTATTTTATGACAAAGACATAGTTAACACTGTTGTCCGTAGTAGAGGAAAATGATACATTGAGAAGATTTATCTTAACCCTTTAAATCAGTATCTGACTGCCTGGAATTGGTCATGCATGTGTCATTTTAAAGGAGTCAAAGGAACTTATTTATAAAGTATATAGAAATATAAAACTAAACTTTTTAAAAAAATTAAGCCACATTGTAACTTTAATCTACATTTATGCAAAATTCTCTGAATTGGTAGCTACATACAATCCAACCTAAAACTATGAATTTGTTTCTCCAAGGGATAGAAAACATAACAAATAGTAAGTAGTTTCATAACTAATTACAATGAAATAATGTATACGTATCTATGATTTATTACTGCTCAGCAAATTATTATCTTTTGATATGACCAAGATTTCCTGTGGAGAATTATCCCTTCCTGTTTATCAGCAATTCTCTTTAGGTGAGTTGACCCTACCTGGTCACCGTATGAATGGACATTAGTATCACATGCCATTGGCCACAAACATAGTTTCAGCAATGGGCAAGTGACATCCAAGTCATCCCCCAGACCAATGTGACCAATGTCATGGAGCTCTTCTCCTTTGATTTCTTCTAGTAGCTTCATAGTTTTGGATCATACATTGATTTGTTAATGTGAGAAGTAAGGGTCTAATTTCATTCTTCTGCATATGGATATCCAGTTGTCCCCACACCATTTGCTGAACAGACTATCCTTTCCCTATTGCGTGTTCTTGGCACCTTTGTTAAAAATCAGTTGGCTATAAATGTGTGAATTTATTCCTGGCCTCTCTATTCTGTTCTATTGGTTTGTGTCTGTTTTTATACCAGTACCAGGCTGGTTACTATAGCTTTGTGGTATATTTTGAAGTCAGGTAGTGTGATACCTCCAGCTTTGTTCTTTTTGCTCAAGATTGTTTTAGCTATTCAGGGATGATGGGTATGAAGAGATCTTGGAGAACCTATGTATGTTTTGAGTATGTGAATTTGTGGACATAGTTACTTGAATGGGAATTATCCAGAATTAAGGATAGTATTTGATCTGTTTCTTTTAACATGCAAGGATAGTATTTGATCTGTTTTTGCTGACAGGAATGTAGCTTCAAGTGAGAGAGCAGACTTTAAGAAAGTGGGCACTACTGGGGAAAGACTCCACTAGCAATAAAGTAAGGGGACCCTGTCATAAGTAGTTAAGAAATTCATGGAATACAGTGTTTAGATGGTTTTGTATATGTGCCTCTGAATGTTAAAATCTACATAGAATGTAAGTAGTAATGCATTGTATATAATAGAATATGTGCAAAAATAAAACGTTGCTGTAATTTCAACTACCTGAGTGACAGAAGGACATCTTTAAACATTGGAATATTCCATAGTAATATGATCACCTCAGATGGGTGGGGATTGTTAGAACAGAGAATAACTGAAAGGATATCACATTCACATATCTTTTGTTTTTCTTTTTTTTTTCTTTTTTTTTTTTTTTTGAGACAGAGTCTCACTCTGTTGCCCGGGCTAGAATGCCATGGAGTTATCCTAGCTCACAGCAACCTCAAACTCCTGGGCTCAAGTGATCCTCCTGCCTCAGCTTCCCAGGTAGCTGGGACTACAGGCACACGCCACCATGCCTGGCTAATTTTTTCTATATATTTTTAGTTGTCCAGATAATTTCTTTCTATTTATAGTAGAGATGGGGTCTCACTCTTGCTCAGGCTGGCACATATTTATTCTCAAACATATTCTAACACTAAGGTCATTAAGCTCAATTGTGAGGATAATCTCTCTCACAATATTTCAAGAATTATTTGTTTTTGTTATACATTCTTTCATTTTTTCGTTTTGCTCAATTCACTAATTGCATTCAAGTAAATGAAATTGGCTCTGCAGATTTCTCTATTCTGGACATTTCATGTGATGGAACTGTGCAATAGGTGTCCTTTTATGACAGACAACTTTTCCTTAGTATAAAGTTTTGAAGGTACATGCATATTGTAACATGTGTAAAATCTGATTACATGCTGCTGGATTCAGTTGCTAGTATTTGGTTGCAGATTTGACAATCCATTTTCTTAAATGACATTGGTTTCTAGTCTTTTGTTTTTTTCTTCTTCTGATTTTTGTCTGATTTGGGTATCAAGGTAACACTAGCTTCAGGAAATGAGTTAAGAAGTGCCCTCCCATCTATATTTTGGAAAAGTTTGGCAAGCATTAGTATTAATTATTTAAATATATAGGAAAATTAATCAGTGAAGGCATCTGGTCTTGTACCTTCCCTTATGAGAAGTCTTTTGATTAATAATTCAATCTCTTTGTTTTTTTATTTCAAAATATTAAGGGGGTACAAACGTTTTGTTACATGGATAGCTTTTATAATGCTTTAGTTAGGGGTATAAGTGTGCCTATCACCCAAATAGTGTTCATTGCAACTGTTAGGTTGGGTTTTATCCCTCCCCCTTTACCCCCTCCCCTCTTCTTAATTTCCAGTGATTTTTATTTCTTTCTGTACTTGTGTGTTGCCATAAATTACTTTCAAATTATTAGAAGGTACATGTGGTGTTTGTTTTCCCATTCTTGAGATACTTGACTTAGGATAATAGTCTACAATTCCATCCAAATTGCTGCAAAAAACATTATTTCATTCTTGTTATGGCTGAGTAGTACTCCGTGGTATATATATATACCACATTTTGTTAATCCACTCATGAATTGATGGGCACTTGGGTTAATTCCACATCTTTGCAATTGTGAATTGTGCTGCAATTAACATTAGAGTACAGTTGTCTTTTTGATAAAATTACTTCTTTTCATTTGGGTAGATACCCACTAGTGGGATTGCTGAATCGAATGGTAGATCTACTTTTAGTTTGTTGAGAAATTTTCATAATGTTTTCAACAGAGTTTGTACTAATTTGCAGTCCCACCAACAGTGTATAAGTGTTCCTTTCTTTCTGCATCCATGCCAGCATCTATTGTTTTTGGACTTCTTAATAAAAGCCATTCTAACAGGGGTAAGGTGATAGATATCTCATTGTGGTTTTAATTTGCATTTTCCTGATGATTAGCGATGTTGACCATTTTTTCACATGTTTGTTGGCTATTTGTCTATCTTCTATTGAAAATCTTCTGTTCATGTCTTTTGCCCACACTTTAATGGGGTAGTTTGTTTTTTTCTTACTGATTTATAAGAGTTCTTTGTAGATTCTGAGTATTAGCCCTTTATCAGATATATAGTTAATGAATATTTTCTTCCATTCTGTAGGTTGTCTATTTGCTGTGTTGATTATTTCCTTATCTGTGCAGAAGCTTTTTAATTTAATCTAGTCCCACTTATTTATTTTGGTTGTTGCTATAATTGCCTTTGGGGTGTTAGTCATAAATTCTTTGCCTAGGCTGATATCTGGAAGAGGATTTCCTACATCTTCTTCTAGAATTCTTATGGTTCCATGCCTTACATTTGAGTCTTTCGTCCATCTTTAATTAATTTTTGTGAGTGGTGAGAGATAAGAGTCCTATGTTGTTCTTCTGCATGTGGCTATCCAATATGTCCTGCACCATTTATTGAATAAGGCTTCTTTTCCCCAGTGTGTGCTGTTGTCTGTTTGGTTGAAGATCAGCTGGTTGTAGGTAGATGGTTTTATATCTGAGTTTGCTGTTCTGTTCCATTAGTCTTTGTCTCTATTTTTGTGCCAATACCATGCTGTTTTGGTGTCTACAGCCTTGTAGTATAGTTTGAAGTCTGGTAATGTGATGCCTCTACATTTCTTCTTTTTGCTTAAGATTGCTGTGGCTTTCCAGGTTCTTTTTGGGTTCTAAATGAAGCAGATAGAGTTATTTTTTTTCTAGATCTGTGAAATATGACATTGGTATTTTGATGGGGATTATGTTGAATCTGTAAATCACTTTGCATAATATAGACATTTTAACAATGTTGATTCTACTGATCCATGAGCAAGATATGTTTCTCCAATTGTTTGTATTATCTGTGATTTGTTTCCTCGGTGTTTCATAGTTCTCCCTGTAGACATCTTTCACCTTCTTGGTTAAGTATATTCCTAAGTGTTTTATTTTCTTTGTAGCTATTGTGAATGGTATTGTGTCTTTTATTTGACTCTCAGCTTGACTGTTATTGGTATATAGAAATGCTATTGATTTGTGAATATTGACCTTGTAACCTGAGACTTTGCTGAATTTATTTACCAATTCCAAGAGTCTGTTGGTGAAGTCTATGGGATTTTCTAGATACAAGATCATATTGTTAACAACAAGTGATAGCTTGACCAAATCTTTCTTGATTTGGATATCCTTTATTTCTTTCTATTGTCTGATTGCTCTGGCTAAGACTTCCAGTACTGTGTTGAATAAAGCTGGTGCCAGTGGGCACTCTTGTCTTTTTCCAGTTCTCAGGAAGAATACTTTCAACTTTTCCCCATTCAATATGATTTCGGCTGTGGTTTTGTCATCTATGGCTTTTATGAGTTTGAGATATGCCCCTTCTATGCCTAGTTTCTTGAGAGTTTTTATCATGAAAGGGTGCTGAATTTTGTTGAATGCTTTTTCGGCATCTGAGATGATCATATGACCTTTGTTTTCTCTTCTGTTTATGTGGTGAATCACACTTACTGATTTGCATATGTTGAACCATCTTTGTATCCCCGATGAAGTCCGCTTGGTCATTGAGGATTATTTTTTGACATGTGGTTAAATTCGGTTTGCTTAACTGAGTTTAACTTTGTTTAACTGAGTATTTTTGCATCTATATTCATAAGAGAGATGGTCTGTAGCTTTCTTTGTTTATTGTGACCTTTCCTGGCTTTGGTATCAAGGTGATACTGGCTTGATAGATTAAGTTGGGGAGGATTACCTCTTTCTCAATGTTATGGAATAATTTCTACAATATAAGTACCAGCTCTTCTTCATAGATCTTGTAGAGTTTGGTTGTGAATCCATTTGGTCCAGGGCATTTTTTGTTGAAAGATTTTTTATTACTTCTTTGATCTTGCTGCTCATTTTTGGTCTATCTAGGTATTCTGAGGAGAACAGCATCCCACATATTAATTTTTTCATTTAATTTTAATGATCTGAATGCCCCACTCGAGAGACATAGGCTGGTTGAATGGATGAAAAAATACAACCTATGTGTCTGCTGTTTCCAGGAATCAAATCTAAACCACAAGGACTCACACAGACTCAAGGTGAATGGAGATATATATATATACATATATATATATATATATATATATATATTCCACATGAATGTAAATCAAAATAAAGCAATTGTAGCCATTCTCATAGCAGATAAAATTGACTTGACATCAACAATGGTAAAGAAAGACAAAGATGGTCATTGTATAATTATAAAGGGAGCAATTCAACAAGAATATGTAATAATTCTAAATATAATATATATTACCCTAACACAGGAGGTGTCAGATTCGTAAAGCAGCAGCATCATAAGTGCTGGGGACTTCAACGCCTAACTAACAGAGCAGGATAGGTCATGGAAGCAGAAAATAAATAAACAGTGGAATTTAATGGGACTCCAGAACAAATGGGCCTAACAAACATTTATAGACCATTCTACCCCAAAACTGCTGAATATATATTCTTCCCATCAGCACATGAAACATTCTCCAAGATTGATCATAACTTAGGCCACAAAACATGTCTCAGGAAATTTAAAAAAATCAAAATCATACAGTATATCTTCTCAGACCACAGTAGAATTAACCCTGAAATCAATTCCAAGGGAAGCACCCAAATCTGCATAAAGTCATGGAAATTAAACAACCTGCTGCTGAATGATTATTGGGTCAATAATGAAGTTAAGATGGAAACCAACAGATTTCTTGAACTCAATGACAAAGGAGACACAGTCTATTAAAATATATAAAATTCAACAAAAGCAGTCCCAGGGGAAAATTCATAGCCATAAAAGCCTACATCAAAAAGACAGAAAGATCACAAATTAACAACTTTATGACACATCTCAAAGAACTAGAAAAGAAAGAGCAAACTAAACCCAAAGCCAGCAGAAGAAAACAAATAACAACGGTCAGAGCAGAACTAAAGGAAATGGAAAACCAAAAAATAATACAAAGGGTCAACAAAGCAAAAAGTTGGTTCTTTGAAAAGATAAACAAAATTGATAGACCTCTTGATAGATTAACCAGAAATAGAAGATAAAGGACCCAAATAAGCTCAGTCAGAAAGGAAAAAGGAGATAGTAGAACAGATACCACAGAAATACAAAATATTAATGTTATCCGTGAATACTACAATACTCTCTATGCCCATAAACTAGAAAAAAGAGAAATGGACAAATTCCTAGAATCACACAACATTAAGTGTGTAATTCAAGAGACATGTTGAGGAATATTTCTGCCTACCGTCCTATTCTCCCTTTTGAGTAGGAGTTACCTGTCACATGTAACAAATGGCAAGAGAGGAGCTGAGGGTTCAGAAAAATTTTTAACGATGGATGTGATGGCCCCCATCAATATGTGAGCCTAAAATGCTCCAACAGCAGAAAATATTCAGGCAAAGAAGACCCTTGCATTAACCTGGAATGAGAACATTAAAGGAAGGTGTATGTAAAGGTTAAGAGATCAGAGATAAAAGGTGCCATTGACAATATTGTGGACAAATTTGAAGAGGTGTTACTGATAGGGCAGAAGAGAAAGTGAAGAAATGAAGTGAATATTAACTCAGCAGAACACTGGTGGATTTTGAGTGAGTCCTTAAGTAAATTTAGCAGAATATGTGAATATGTAGGCAACTGTATATAGCATGCAGGCCTTGGTGCTTAAGGTTTTGTAGATGAAAAATAAATTTCAGGCTGTTGCCATAGTTGTGACTTGCTGAAGTGAAGCGAAGTGACAGGCGGTGGTACAGAATGCCCAGGCTGTGGACAGTTCTGCTCTTCGAGGGGACATCAAAAAAGAATTTGAATATAAATACAACAAGCTATCATATATTGTATCCTAGAACAGAAAACAGACATTAGTGGAAAAATGGAGTAAATCTGAGTAAAATTAGTTCACAGTATTAGACCAATTTTAATTGCCCAGGTTTTGTAAATGTGACATACCCATGGAAGATGTTAGCATTACAAGAGGTTGAATGAGAATATTTGGGAGAAGAAAAAAACATTTCAGGGACTACTTGGCACTGCCTCTGAACTGATATAAATTTTTTGAGACCAGAAACACTACTCTTGTCCACTAGGAAGAGCAAGAGCTATTGGTAGTGAGATAATAAATGGGAATATTCTGTACTATATTTGGAACTTCTCTTGAAATCCAAAATTATTTCAAAATATAAATTTTGAAATACATGTCAAAGAATTCCTTGATTAGTATAATTTGAAAGATAGAAAGATAAATGCACACAACATCATAAAAATATCACATTTCTTGTGGTTTAAGATGTCATTATTGATATCTTAGCATTATGACTATGTTTTTAAAAAATTAGCAATAATAAGTCCAAATTTCTTTTGAAAGCAAATTCTATTCTTAACCTGCTAATTTCTCAGGAAAATTCTATTTTTTATGGAAGAAGAGGGCATTATGTTTTAATTTTTAAAGTATGCATTCCCAACTTACCAAAAGTATATTAATTTGATGTTATTAATTATGGAATTTGATGAATAGTGTAACTTTTTCCATTTATGTTTATGCTTATATGCGAATGTAAAAAGTACAACAAACATTGCAAAGAATTACAAGGCAGTATTCAGGCTTTCCTTATTCTTTCCTTCTGTGCATCAATTCTTTCATATTTATTGTGTGGTTCATGCATTAGAGGCATAACTAGAAATACAAAAATAACAACACGAGGGCAATATACCCCAAACATTTAAATATAAGGATTTTATTTCACTTTGTAAAAGTTCTATTATTGAAAAAAGATAACAAATTATTCAGAAAATACAATAAAAATAGTTACTAAGGTATTTAATGATTTAATGAGAATGCTAATTATGAGAGAATCCTGGATGAACAAACCCAGTTCATTTTTCAGGTTGAAAATGTCATTGATATCACATTTACTGCTTTTAGGAAGGTTTTATTTAACTCAGCTATCCTAGGAGCTTTGAGAAGTTTAGCTAATAACTAAGCTAACTTAGATTGGTTACTCTGTGGTGATATAGACATCAGAGTATATTCAGGCCAAAGGAAATAAAACTTTCTCTGGAAAACGGTCCTTAAATCAAGGGTATCAGTGGGAGTTCTGTGCATTTTGGAACATGGAAGTAAGTGGCTGCAATCTGCCATATTCCATGAAAGAAGTGCCCTTTAAAAGAGTTGAAAAATCATCAAGTGTTATTGAAACAATAAATCATCAACCTATGGTTTTGAACATTTATTTTAACCCAACTCAGGCCTTTCTCTTTCTTATAACTTTCTTGGCTATTTATCTTCATGGTACAACAAAGACCCACGTATGAATCTTGTAAGTATTGCCATGTAATGAGTGTACCCACCAAATATTTCACCATCAGTTGTAATATTCTCAATGGAAAACTGAGTTTGGCCTTTCTGTTGACTAAAAGAAAACTTGTACTATAGCAAGTACATTTAGGTATGATTTTAGAAAAATAAAAACAATGGAAAATAAATGCATTGTTTGAAAGAGAATATTGACCATAATTCATTAAGACACTTCAATATTCATAAACTTAACATAAAGTGTGTATTTTAATAACAAAAATGTTCCTTATTTAGACTGTGAATTTCTTTATCAACAAGATTGCTAATACTAAATGCTTCACATGTCCCAAGTCCTTATTTTAGCCCAAATAATTGCTGTTTCTAGGTTTCTACAAAATTTAATTTACAAAGTCTTGTTCTTTTTTTCTCTTCGGAAGTCCATTTGATAAAGCCCGGTTTCTTTGTCATGAGCCTCCCTTGCTCTTCTGTCAATTTCAAGTTCTTTTTTTTCCTGAGCTTCCTCTGCTGTCATGAGAACTACACTGCGCACAGTTATTCTTTGAAATAGACAGGGTCAGCCATTGTTTCACTTGTTATCATGAGTTATGATTGCTGATAGCTGACTTCTCTCATTGTTGTCACCAAGAGCCTAGATGCGTAAGAAATCTGAATGCTACAATAGACCGTGAAGGTCTCCTATCTCAAAACTCATTGCCACACTTGTAGAAGTGAATGTTTTAATAAGGATGAATTCTCCAGTATGAATTCTTATATACTTGAGCCATAAAGCCAATATGAAATTCACAGAAAGAGATATGTATGCCTTAGTTGCAACATTTCTGAAACATGCATATGTGTTTCACGGGACAGTATGTTCAAAAAACTGTCTGAAGTGGTTTTCAAGATATAAGTCATTAAGAAAATAACCATAAATATTTAGAACTATCTACCTATATATTTAGAACTATATGGAGGCAAGGGCACGTAAGCAATAACCTTAACATGCTGTCATAATTACAAAACATAGCACTTCCTTCCAGCCTTCCCCAAGGGAACCTGAAACAATTTGCCCGAGTGAATTTGCTTTGGGAAAAGGAAAAATACAAACTTTCCAGGGACTATTTGGCACTGCCTCTGAACTGATATTAATTTTTTGAGACCAGAAACACTCCTCTGGTCCACTAGTAAGAGTAAGAGCTATTGGTAGTGAGGTGATAAATGGAGGTTTTGTCCCAGTGCATCTCACAGGGTGCATGCTAGGTCTCATCACTTACTGTACGGTTTTTCTACAGTTCTTAGATGTACAATACGAACAGCTACACTCCACAACTGTCGGCGTCCTTCCATTAGTTTATGATAAATGAAGTGAGAACTATCAGGACAGTTAAGGCCAAGCACAATTCCCTGGAACTCCCTCTCCTTGTCAAAAGAGTAAACCAAAAGTAATACCACATCATGGGAGATCTGAAGAGATTAGTGTCACTATCAAAGACCTGACAGATACAAGGGTGGAGATTACATTCATATTCTTACTCAAATTTCTATTTGGCTTGTGCAGAAGAAATATTGATTTTCAAGTATTCAAGTGGATTTTCAGAAAGTTCTTCCAATTGCAGCTGTTATTCCAGATTTTTTTTATAGGAGCAAATCAATACCTTTAATAGTACCTGGTATGCTTTATTAATCTTGAGAATGCCGTTTGGGCTTTTTTTAATTCTAGAGTAGATCTATGTCTGCTCCTCCTTTGTGTCATGATCTAGTCTTTAGAGACCTGACTATCTTTCCATAACCAAGGTTTCATTCTGATTCACCGCACTGATGACCTCATGCTGGTGGGAGGTGGTAAGCAAGAAATATAAAATATGTTAGAAGCCTTGATAAGACTTATCTGTGCCACAGAGTGGGCAATATAGCCTACAAGGTTTAAGGGCCTATCACTTCAGTGAAGTTTGTCACAATCCAGTGGTCTGGGTCATTTTGAGACATACATTACAATGAAAGACACTGTGTTTCAGCTTGTGTCCTCTAACAGTAAAAAGGAGGAGCGACACCCAGTGGGTCTATTTAATTCTGGAAGCAACTTGTACAACATATTTGAGTGAGCCGCTTCAATTCATTACATTTACTGAGCAACGTATAAGGAGAAAGAAAAGACATTAATGGAAGTCCACACGCTATGAAAGGCCCTCTATCACTTGGTCATATGATCCTGCAGAACCAAGGGTGCTTGAATTCTCTGCAGTGGGTAGAGATGATTTATGGGAATTCTGGCATCCCCAATAGGAAAATGAATGCACATTCCCTTAGGGGTTTGGAAAAAAAAGCTATGCCCTCTCGTCAGATCATTCCACTCTTTTTGTTAACAGTTTCCAACACCAATAAACATAAAGGTTTGTATCACGTGATTCACCAAGTCATAAATTTGGACATGCAAAAAATTGTGTCACTATCACACTGGAATAATCAAGATAGCTTTGGAACAGGTTCCAAAGTCACAAATAATTTATGTGAGATAGAGCTCAAATTTCACCAACATCACTCCTGCTGTACTGACAAAACATTCACATCCCCTACCTATGGACACACAGGGAATTACCTACGTCCAGTGGATTCAAAAAAAAAAAAAAATACTTGGAATCATTTTCAGATGGTTTCACATGATAGTTTGGCATCATTAAAGAGGTAATGACTGAAGCATTATAATTTCTCCGAAAGGAAGGGATGTATTCCCAGTGAAAAGGATTTAAAGCAGCACATCTTAAAGCGTTCACTTTGCCCGGAAGGAGAAATGATCAGATCTATAGTGATGCATGAGCAGTTGATAATGCTTTTGCTGATTGGACAGGAACTTGAAGAAGCATACTTTACAAATTAGAGATCCAGGTTAAAAATATGTGCGTGGCCTCCTAAAAGACATAGAATATAATGATTTTTATGTCCCATATGAACATTCTCCAGAGGAAATTCACCACAGGAAGCACTCAATCATCAGGTGGAAAAAATAACCTTTTCTGCGAATGTCAATTTTTCTCCCCTATTCAGTTCTTGAATAGTGGGCTTATAAATAAACTGTCATTATAGCAAGGTGACTGTTATTCTTGATCACACAAATATGCTCTTATTCTCACCAAGGATATTCTGGCAGAAACTATTACTAAGTTAAAAACAATCAAACAAACAAAACCTGCCGACGGTAGAGAATAGCGCTGAACTTCTTGTCTGACAAAATCTTCCAAGGAATAGTACCTAGCTGATCTCGAAGAATGGAGCCATACTAAGAGCCAGTAACAGCATGGTTATACTACTGGGTCTGCAGTTCTCTGCTAATTTTAATTTGATAAAAATGTACTAAAAGGCACTTTAGAGGATGTCCTACATACATACAGGCAGGGCTGATATTTGTATAGACACTTCAGGACCCATATAGAGTCAGGGGCAATTGATTCAGACGCTTATAGATATCCCACTAAGAATAATGATAAATGCAGATGCTAAGAGCAATAAAAATATGGAATGGATGGTGAAAATAGGAAAATATGTGTAACAACTACATATTGCAGAATATAGTACTGTATTCACATAGCCATGAATATTTCCGTGCTTACTTGATATGTATGCATTTGTGTATAATCAAGTAATTTTTCCCTTCCCCATTGCCCTTCTACCTAATATAAGATAGGTTAATAGTGGCTACATTGTAATTCAGTGTACGTTAAAATATTTGTGGGACCTGTGATTAAACTAGAAAACAGTTTAGAACTCAGAAATTTATAAAGATACATTTGGGGACAAAAGAATATAGGTCTTTGGCTGTACTAGGTACAGTTATATCACATCAGGAATAATGTTGCCTTTTCTTAAAAGATTAAATGTAATTTAAGGGCAGTGTGTAAGGATGCTAAATTGACAATGGGTGTGCTGTGCTGGCTTGCATGGTTTAAGTAACATCCTATCACAGAGGAGACAGGATCTCCAGAATCCTTCTCTCTATGGTTCCCAGGTTGGAGTGGGCAATGAGAAGCATTCCCACAAGTGCCTACACTAATGCAAGTATCGTAATAATTTGTGTATATCATAAAATACATACTGTTTAGATTATAATGCTTTAGATTTAGGTAAATGCTGTTTTTGCAAGGTATCTCATGTAGTTGTTTCTCTCTTTCAACAGTACTTTTATATCTACCTTTCTTGATATATGTATGTACTGTACATATATAGTTGTTTCTTCTTACTACTGCATAGTACTCTACAGTATGTATCCACCATATGCTATTTTCCTTTTCCTCTATTGATGAGACCTAGATATGTTCCAACTCACTGCTATCACAAACAATTCCTTAATAAACATCTCCATACATCTTACTGGAGAAAATACAGGAAGGTTTCTCTGGAACATTTACAAAAATTACTGGGACATATGGCATAGCTCAAACTCCATTACACCCTCTTTCTATTATGTTTCTTCCACTACAGAGTCTGGAAGCTATAGACTATGTTTCCCAGAAGCCCATGCTTAGAGTTTTAGATATGCATTAAGTTCTGCCAGTTATGAGCACTCAAGTGAGACTTGGCTGATACATATAATTCAGAAGCCAACTTCCTGCCTCTTCTATCTGTTTTCTACTGACATACTATGCAAGGTCATTCTTTAAGCCTATACTTTATTAAATTAAAAAAAAGGAGCAAGCTAGACATTCTCTAATATTTTTCTGCTTCTGAATTTTTCTAGTGACCATGAATGTGGACTTTTTTTTACAGTGTGAAGAGAATTTGTAGGCAGCTGGGAATCCACCCGAGTACTTCTAAGGGTCCTGTAGCGTAGCATTGTCTTGACAAAATTAGGGCCTGGACCATAGATTGCAGATTTAGAAATCTCATGTATCATCATTTGTGTAGTAGATTAATAATTTGAGGAAAAAATTACATTAAACAAGCCCTCAGAGACTAATACATTAATGCCAATACATTAATTTAAAGTAAAACATGTGACTCCATACTCCATTCATTGTTACTCCCTGAAGGCAGTTATATGGGAAGTCAAATTAAAATCAGACTATTACTAGGTAATCATAACAAGTTGTACAGTCTTTATGATTAATTCCCTCAATCCATGAACGTTGGTGTATCCATCTTTCTACTGATAGATATTCTACATTATGCACATAGCCTAGAGACCCATTTCTATGAGTCTGGTCACTTTCTGTCCTGAGCAGTGATGGACACACACCACCACATTTGATCTCCTTAGGTTACTAGCTTTTTATACATCACATGCAAATCACAGTCCTCCATAATACATTCTATCTGCTGATAGAATAGCTTTCATATACATACCAAGATGCAAATTTTTTTAGTTAAAAACATGGATCAAACATGTGACTGAAAATATCCTGAAAAGTACACTCTATCTACCCCTAATGGGTGTTTGGTGTTCATTTCTGCTATATGCCTGGAAATGTGTCAGGAAAAGTATAGATATTTAAACATTTGTTCAATGGCTGAACCTACTGGTTACTTTTGTTGTTGTTAATCAGATAATTGTCTTTGTCACTGATATATTAATATAAGCTAGCTGCATTCTTTAAAAGTAGTTTTAACTTTAAATGTCTGGATATTTTTCTATTAGCTCCATGTACCATATTAAAATGAGATTTTACTTTGGTAATATTATATTAAGGCAATAGAATTAAAATAAATGGTGTGCAACATCATTAAAAATAGCATTTATTAGCACTTTGTAATTTTAAGACTATGCATACATAAAATGATTCGAAGTCACTTATTATATTTACATAATCAAATTAGTTCAGGTAATATAATGTTAAATAATTTTAATGTGTCTTTTCTAATATTCAAATCATTAATATAAATGATTCTCCTGATATTCAGGAATGGATATTTCAACCATAGTGTTGAATAAAACACAATTGTAAATAAAGTTAGACCTTTAAAGCCCTTAAGAACTAAAGAGTCAAAGATGCTCCATTTTCTTCCTTCCATTATAAATTACAAAATAAAAATATTTGCCATATGTATGCTGAAATTAAGATCTTTTCTTTATAGATATTATAATTGGAGCAATGTGGTTAATTTATTGAAGCTGAATTTCTCTCAAGTTTGGGTTCTCATGCTTTGCTGATGTCATAAGCATAATTTTAATATTTCTAGGGGGTAATCTAGTAAAGAACATTGTTATGATTGAGTGAGTCTTAATTTATGAAAAAAGGTTGACTGCTAAATATTTCTACATGTTCTGATTCTGTAACATATCTCCTTTGAAAAACTATTTCTTCTTTCCATGTCTCTTTTTGGTTTTATGGTGTGTGCTTGTGTATGTGTGTTCTTCTTTTTCTTCTTTTAGTTAAGAAATTTGAATTTGCGTCTTTCTTGTAATCTCGTTGACCAATATCCATGGCAAAAAAATCTATCAGAGTTTTAAATGCCTAGTTTTCATAAAATAGTTCTATTAGGCTTTCCAGAGGCAGCGTTTTTAGCCATTTTCTTTTTTAATATTTGGTCTGTCACAGCTTATAGATACCATCTATTGGATGTTATAGACCAACTGATTGAATCACATGATAACATACTAGGACACATAGGCATAGATTCCATGTTTGAAATTTGAATGCTACCAGTGTCAGGTAGGGAACACTTTTATATGAATTTTCTAACACTACAATGTTACCTACATTTATGTAAGTAAGTCAAGAGAACAATTTACATATTTTTATATGCCTTACTTATATAAATTTATTCTAGGAAGAAATCTAACAGTTCCTAAGAAGTCGTTGGTGGATCCTATTTGGCCTGCAAAAGTTTACTTGCCAAGAAACAGGATGAAAAATCATCCTGGTATTGAAAATTTAGAAAAGCAAAAATATCAAATGAAATGTATCAAGTGAGAAGGTTATAACTCTGGCTTCATTATCTATCATTCTCCTTTAGCTACATAAATAAGAACTGTCAGAATGTATTTGTTAGGATTAGCAATAATAGTCCTAGTGGTTATATTGGATTATAATAAAATTATGTAACCTCTAAGAAAATAATACTTTTAGATATTTTATGATTCATTAGTTAATGTTATTATATAATTGAACATTTTTTCTTCAATAAGTAATCATGTTTTAGTTCAGTTGCTCACAATGGAAAATAACCTTTTTAATTAATAAATTTTAAATGTGATTTTCAGAGCCTCTTATCTTTTTCATTATGTCTTCCATCTATGCATTTATTGAAAAAAGGTAAGATACGCATAATGCAAATTAAGTTCATACCACTCTAGAGCTGTTAAGCCAGGTATTCAAATTCTTTTTCAATTCAAATGCAGTCTAAAGCTTAAAGTTATTACTGGTAATGAGTAATTTAATTTTCTTAATTTAATTAAACTATATTTAATTCAGTTACACGAAGACATTCTAGCAGTCTTTGAAAACACATATGATGATAATATCCATGGGTTTAAGAAAAATATCGTGTTGCAAATATGCTTCATTCTATTGTGGAATCACTGAAGGATAATGGTTCTTGAGTCTTGAATAAAATTCTCTAAAAGATGATGATTAAAACAAATCATACAACAAACAATGAAGAGTAAAATTAACATAAGGTAAGATTTCAGATTGAGCAAGAAAACCTAGATGACACTTAAAGCTTGCTGCAAAACAAGATCAATAGAGCACAAGAGAAACCTTTTCCCCCCACAGGAATAAATTAAAAGTCAGGAAAAAAATTAAAACAAAAACTTAAGGAAGTCAATGTCTGCCTGCTTTCTTCTAATTTCTTCTCTATGAATTATGCATGATGTAAACAATGCCATGTGAAAGTTTCTATTAGGTTCCACTATGTAATGTGTGTGTGTATGTGTGTGTGTGTGTGTGTGTGTGTGTGTTTTAAAACACATATTAGAAAAGCTTATCCATATTCATGGAGAAAAAAATTTATAATGGCCTTTCTTTCTTAACTAAAGCTTATACAGCGTATTTCTCAAAGGCAGGGAACACTGGGGCCACTTATGAATAGTGTCTGTGCAGTGGCTAATGGGGCCAAAACATGGATGCAGGCAACCCCATCTCCAGACATTGAGCAGCCCATTCCACTCCATCTACCAAAGGCGTTTTACATCCAAAGGCTTTGCGAACCATGTCTCGATGATCTTACAGAGTGTACAATCAAAGCCTTCACTATGTTTTAAAAGCAGAATCTCAATTCCCAAACTTTCCCATGTCCCTCTTCACTTCCTGTTCTTGTTGTTTATTGGACTTTTGTTTCCCACTCCTTGTACAATTATGTTTAGCCTGCTTTTTTATGTATGCATTTTTCTCTCTTAGACACTACACTATTCATTCCTTCTTTTTTTCCTGTTATTCAAGTATTCTACTCTCACTAAATTGTATTTTTTACTTTCTTTGCTTTTCTTACCCTGTATCTTCTCATCTCTCTTAAATATTATTTTTAAAATATATTAAACAAAATGTACTTTTTGCTCATTTATCTTTTTAAAAGGCACTAAAATTTATTTTCCTAAAATATAATGTAAACGAAGAGCCCTGTGGTCCTATAGTCTTGACCTAGAGGGGTGAATTTAAGAGTATCATAAAATAGAGAAGTGGAATAGCAAAAAAAAGGAGACTAACAGAAAAATTTAAAAATAATAACAGCTGCAAGATGAAAATAGCATAATTCAGTGTTCCAGAAGTAATGATAGGTAGATAAAGAAATGTACATGGGAGGGGAGAATAAAGATCAGAATGAAAAATAAGTTCAAATGTTCTGACCTGAGGAGCAAAAGCAACACTGGAAAGGAGATTTGAAGAGATAAGAAACATTTGAGGGGATCTAAAAGCAAATTTATTCAGATATTTTGATATGAAAGATGAAAAATCAGACCAAAATTACTAAACAAAGGAAATATCCAAGGAATAAGAAATGAATAGGTTAGAAGCAAAAAATGCTATCATCCAATTTCCTCTAGTGATTTAAAAATTAGGGAAAGGAGCTTTGCGCAGTGGCAGTATCGTAGCCAATGAGGTTTAGCCAAGGCGTGATTATTGCTAATTGAAAAAAAAAAAAATTAGGGAAAGGAAAAAAAATATTTATTAAAAAATTATATATCTAGTTTGCCATAAATGGTAAACTATAATGTCCATTCCACTTTGATACATTCTAGCATTGCTATCTAGTTATAAAAATGCCTTCATATCATATATATCTTTGCAAATCATAGGCAAAGAGAAAATGGAAATTGTCCAGAACTGTCTTAATCTGTTTTATGTTCTTATAACAGAATACCTCAGACTGGGAAATTTATAAAGAAAAGAAGTTTATTTAGCTCACAGTTTCACAGACTAAGAAGTTTAAGGACATGGCCCTGGCTACTGGTGAGGATTTTCCTGCTGCATCAACATGGCAGAGAAAGTCAAAGGGGAAGTGGACATGTGTGAAGAGGCAACTCTGAAGGGCCATCCATAAAGCCTTAGGACACAGACCCAGTGCAGCCATATTCTTTGCTGTGGTATAACAAGGGTGAACTCTGCTTTAGTTTTCATACATATTCTCCTCATTTCCTTCAGAGACTTCATCAGAATGACCTGTGTCATTGTGAATGCCCATATGTCTATCAACATTTTGGTCACAACTACTTAATCAATCTTTAAGAAGTTCCAAACTTTCCCTCATCTTTTTGTCTTTGTTTGAGTTCTTACCAGAATCACCCTTAATGCTTCATTTATGGTAATATAGTCTTTTTCTAGCTGGCTCCTCTAAACTCTTCCAACCTCTCTGCCCGTTACCCAGTTCCAAAGCCACTTCTACTGCATCTGTATAGCAACATTCCACTCTTGGTATCAATTTTCTGTCATATTTGCTTTTGTATGATTATAACAGAATTTGCAAGACTGGGTAATTTGTAAAGAAAAGAGGTTTATTTAGCTCATGGTTCTGCAGACTGGGAAGTTCAAAGGACACAGTCCTGGCCTCTGGCGAGGGCTTTAATGCTGTGTCATAACGTGGTTAAGAAGGTCGAAGGGGAATTAGACACATGTGAAGAGGCAAAACCTGAGGAGCATCCTTTTTTAACAACCCATTTTCACAAGAGCTAGTCCATTCCCATGAGAACTAACGTAGTCTCATCAGAGGAAGAAATCACTCACTACGGTAAGAACACCACCAAACCATTCTTGAGGGATTTGCCCTCATGACCCAAACTCCTGACAGTAGGCCCCACGTCACAACACCACCATACTGAGTATCAAATTTCGACATGAATTTTGGTCAGGACAAATAAACCATATCCAAACTACAGCAAAACCCTAACAGGATACTGAGATTCTCTGACACTGAGAGAAAACAGGAATGTTGTTAATACCAATAGAGATTACAGGTTATTTTCACGTCTGTGTAAGAAACAGTAACCACTCAAAATTATACTTTATTTATATTACTGACACCATTTCATTTATTGGAGAAGAACTAATATAAATATCTCAAATTTTACCCATAAAATCTTATGTCTGGACAATATAATAGTCACCACAGGAGACAAATTTTCATTGGAAACCTGTGATGTATCATTCTTTTGTCTTATGTCTTTTCTATTAAATTAGATTACAAATCACTCCTGGGTCCATATCTCTAATATTTCTATCATATTATATAATGTACAGTTTCCTCACTTAAGCTGATTATTTTTATATTTCTTCGATTATTTTTTTTAATTTCAATAATCACATGTATCATCTTTCTGGAAAGAACTGACATGTGTGATGATAGTTCCACATACCAAAAAAAGATTGGATTTATTATTCTAGAATACTGAGTAATATGTGAGTTTGTGGCTGGCTTATTGAGGCTGCCAAAGCATTTTTGCCCCATACATAGCATGTTAGAATAGATATTCATGGAGTAGATTGTAAGAAATAATTAGTTTTTCAAGAATTATGGAATCTAGGAATCTAGTCCGTTATTCTTATATGTTCCAGGTACAGTTCTTGAGATAAGAGTACAGAGAAAAATACAAGAAAAGCCCTGAATGGAGGCAGTTATATAAATAGATAATTTATGTTTATTATAAAAATTAGTAGAATAGCAACATAAACAACATGCTTTAGCAGCAGAGAGAAGGGCCTGCTAACTCTGGTGCCTTAGGAAGTCTTTACACACACACACACACACACACACACACACACACACACAAATATGTTTACTATAAGATTTTTACTTAAACAGCTTTATTGAGATTAATTAACATAAGAAAAGTTAATCCATTTAAAAGTTACAATTTGGTAGTTTTTGTATATTCACAGTTGTATAGTCATCACCAAAATCTAATTTTAGGAAGTTTCCATCACTCCAAAAATAAACCCCACCCAAATTAGGAGTTACTTTCCATCTAACCTTCTCCCTCACCCTAAGCAAACACAAATCTTCTTTCTATCTCCATAGATCTGTGTATGTGGGCCATTTTATATAAATGGAAACATAAATAAGTGGTCTTTTGTGGCTTGCTTTTACACATCCCGTAATATTTTTTAAGATTCATCCATGTCGTACCATGTATTAGAGCTTTAATTTTTATGGACAAATAATATTCCATTGTATAAATATATTTTGTTAATTTAATTTGGTTGTTTCCACTGTTTGGCTATTGGGAATAGTGCTGCTATGAACATTTGTAGACAGGTTTTTGTTTGAACACTTGTTTTCAATTATTTTAAGTATATACCTAGGAGTGTTCTAAGAGGAACTACCAAAACTGTTTATCACAGTGGCTGTACCATTCGACAATTGCATAATCAAAATATTTGTTCCAATTTCTCTATATTCCTTGGTAACACTTGTTACTGTCTTTTTTATTACTGCCATCTGAGTGGGTATGAAGTGGTATCTGATGGTTTTGATTTGCATATACCTAATAATGTTGAACATTTTTCATGTGCTTATTAGTTATTTGTATTTCTACTTTGGATAAATGTTCGTTCAAATGTGTTACCTATTTCTAATTCAGGTATTTACCTTTTTATTACTGAGTTGTAATGTACCTTATATATTCTGGATATGAGTTCCTTATCATATAAAGGATTTACCAATGTTTTTCTCCCCTTTGTGGATTGGATTTTTACTTTCTTGATGGTATGATTAGCAGCACAATGTTTTTTCATTTTGATGATGTCCAATTTATCTATCTTTTTCTTTCATCACTTGTACTTTTGGCATCATATCTAAAAAATCCTTGCCTAATACAAGGCCACAATATTACTCATATGTTTTCTTCTAAGAATTTTAGAGATTTAGCTTTTACATTTTGGCTTATAATCTATTTTGAGCTATTTTTTGTGTATAGTGTAAGGAGGGAGTCCAGTTTCATTTATTCTCTTATGTGGACATTCAGTTACCCAAGCACCATTTGCTGAAAAGATTATTATGTCCCTGTAAAGTTTTCTTGAATCCCTTGTCAAACTTAATTGACCATAAATGTAAGGGTTTATTTGTGGAATCTCATTTCTATTCAGTTGATCTATATGTCCATTGTTATGTCAGTACC
>RJWJ010020976.1:0-28421 GCA_004363605.1 Indri indri | reverse complement strand
GAGTAACCTACATTGCCTTGTAACATAGAAAAGTTTTAAAAAACATGAGATGGTAATTAAAAGAACATTTTTGACACTTCTTTAGGGTCATTTAAACAGTTAAAAATCAAGTTTGATTGCCTTTTTGAGAAAAAGTAATTCAAACTACCAAAATATAGAAATACCAGAAGCAAACAAAACAACCTAAACTCTTCACCATTCACTATTTATAACCAATAAAAAACAAATATGATGACTAAGAAATAATTTTCCACGGTTGATAACATTTCTAAATTGTAACCAAAATGTAACTTTGTGCATTTTCTAATCCATGCCCTAGATATCTGCATGAAGCAGAGAGAAAATTGGTAATTTAATAGAATGAAATGTGAGATAACCTGCCTTCTGATAGTATCAGAATTTACACAGATGCTCCAGGAAATAACAAGTGCCTCTGAACATTAGCAATATTGACTTAGATCTTCCAATTACAGAAAGCAATCACTGTGTTTAAATAAAACATTCTTGTAAACATCCTTCTCTCCATCTATAAGCAGGTAACCTCACCCCCTATTCTCAGTTCTCTAGCAACCAAAAGAATTAAGCTGACTAATTAACAAAGAGGCAATGTTCTGTCAGTAGTGGGCTTTTACATATATATGGTTAGCATGTAGTATATATATGGTTAATATTAACCCAAATATATCAATAATTGCTTTCAAAACAAATGTTCTAAATACATAATTAAAGGACAGAGATTGTCAGAATGTACAAAAAATGAAAACTAGATCTGAATGTAAAGTGCAAAGTTTAAACCTTCTTTAAGAAACACAGGGAAAACATATACTATCTTGGGCTTAATAATGAGTTTTTAAATACAAAACCAGTAGCTCAATCCATGAAAGAAAGAGTAAGCTACCTTTATTAATATCAATAACTTCTGCTTTGAAGAGGATATAGTTAACTGAATTAAAGATAAACCACAGGTTTAGAGGAAATGTTTGCACAACGTGTGTGTAAAACATATTGTGTTTAAATTTTACAAAGAATTTTTAAATCCCAATAATAAGACATCAAAAAAGCCAATTTAAAAAAATGAGCAAAATCTATGAACAGACACTTTACCAAATAAGATATACAGATAGAAAATAAGCATATGAAAAGATGCTCCCCACCATTTTTCACTAAGGAAAAGCAAATTAAAACAATGAGATACCCATATGCACCTATTAGAATGGCTAAAACTCAATAACATGACATCACCAATTAATGGTGATGATGCAGGACAACCGGAACTCTCACTCATTGCTCTCGGGAAGGCAAAATGGCACAGACATTCTGGAAGACAGTATGGTGGTTCCCTATAAAGCTAAAAATAGTCTCATCACATGATTCAGCTTTCTCACTCCTAAATATTTACCCAACTGATTTAAAAACATATGTCTATGCGAAATTCTACACATGGATGTTTATAGCAGCATCATTCATAATTTCCAAAACTTGGAAGCAATGAAAATGTTCTTCAAGAGGTGTATAGGTTAATAAACTGTGATATATCCACAATGGAATAATATTCAGTGCTAAAACAGGTACACACTGTATGATCAAGCCAGGAAAAGATATTGAGGAACCTTAAATGCTGATTACTAAGTGAAAGAAGCCAATCTAAAAAGGCTACACACAGTATGATTCCAACAATATGACATTTTTGAAAAGGCAAAAGTACATAGACAATAAAAAGATCAGTGGTTGTCAGGGGTTAGGGAGGGAAGGAGTAAAATTGGCGAAGTCTGGGGGATCGTTTTCACGCAATGAAACTTCTGTATGACACTCTAACGGTGAATACCGAGACATTAAATGTTTATCAAAACCCGTAAAACTTTACAGCACAAAGTTTAAACCTTAATTTATATAAATTTTAAAAATCATTTAGGAATTTATGAGAAAACATGATGGAATGAAGAATGAGACAAAACAATCTAAGTGTATGATAAATGAATAAAATAATCTCACTGAAGTGGGTGTGGGATTAAGGTGTTGAGCTAAGTGACTTTAGACATGAATAGAGTCTATAAGACCAAAGGTAAATGCATGTGTATGTAAATACTCTAGTTCATAACAGTTTCCTATGAGAGCACAGTTTCACAATTTTGATGTATTTAACAACTGTGTATGTACATTCGAACGGTTAAGTAAATATATGGCAGATGTCGGGAGCCATGTTTCTCACTGTTGAAGTGGGAGGTTACGGACAAGCAAGGAGAGAAGTCTAGAACAATCCGTGTAGTAGTGCACTAGAGTTATATACATCGGAATAAACTCACATTTAGCTTAATAGAGATAGAGACGCTGATGCATTTATAGATATGTACAGATACTAATATGAGTTAGTGCATATGTTTATTGCTTCTTGATCTTAAGCTGAGAAAGCCTAGCAGCAATGACATCCCAGCAGCAATGAGTATACTTAGCACCCAGATCTTGGTTTCTAAACCACTCATCAGTAATGGTGTTGAGGTTCCTTGGAGAAATGGATGATTTTAAGACTTATGTATGAAATATGGAAGAGAAGCTCAGACCATTTTGTTGTGCAAGAAAGGAAGTGCTCAACACACACACACACACACACACACGTACACACTCAATGATGGGGGTTATGTCAAGGAATGCAGAAGTCAATTGAGAAATCATCCAATGGCCAAAACTAGAATAATTTGAGCAACAAAATAAAGCAGCATTGGTTTATCAACCAAAGCATAAAATACATTGTCATGGGCCCAAGTTGTTGTAAAAATGATTGAATAAATAAATAAATGAGGGAGAATACAAAAATACCCCATGCAAGAGAAATCTGAATTTATAGAGACACCTCAGCCTTAAAGAGTTGTATCATAACTCCCCTGTCCATAAGCATGGGCTGTCTACAGTGACCTTCCTCCACAGAGTGCACTACGGAAAGGGAAAAGAAGGAAAGTAAGCTTCCAGTGGAAAAACCTGCGAAATGCTACCTCGAGCTAGATAATCACAGTTAACATCAACAGTGTTAAGTCGTATTGATAATATACATCCTCAATGTGGTGTGAATAGAATGGCACTCTACCTCTGTGGTCTTCCTTTCGAAAACACATCACCCCATTTAATCATGAGAAAAACACTGGATCCCAGCTGAGGGACATTCTAAAACATATTACTAGAGATTAAAACAAGGAATTCGGACAGCCCAAGGAGACATGATACGTAAAGATAACGCGGTATCGTGGACCAGGAGTTAGGACAGAAAAATGGCAAGTAGAGCTGAAAAAATCTGAATGAACTTATTTAAAAATTATGTATCAGTATTGGTTTATTAATGGTGAAAATGTACCTTAATGACATAAGGTGTTAATATAAGTGAAACTTTATACAATTTTTGTAATATTTCTGTAAATATAAAACCATTCTAAAAAAGTTTATTTAAAATATTTAAGACAAACCAATAATGCAAAATCTTATTTCAAGAAACCAGAAAAAGAAGAGCAATATAAACGTAAAGCAAAAGAAAGAAAAAATAATAGGCAAAAGCAAAGCTGTCACCCATTCACCTGTTTCTGCATCTGACTTCCATTTTCTACACGCCACTTTCCTTTTTCGGTCCAGAAATGCTATGAAATCAAGTGGCAGCGAATCGCTTTGCAGCTATTCTAGTTCTCAGGGCTGCTTAGTGAGTGAATCATTCTTTGTTCACTTAAACTTTGTTAAATAATTTGTCTAATGCTTTCTTTGAATAGCCTAAACTATTTTTTATTTAAGTGTATGGACTTAAAGTTATAAATTACCATAATATGGCATTTAACTACATCACTGAAATTTCATTGTATAGCATTATTACCTTTTCATTCTCTTTTGTGGAAGAAAGACTTGAGCTCCTTGCCTTGTATGTCCATAAGTTGAAAATATTACCATTCATTCCAATTCACTGAACACACCGAAAGTCAGGGTTCAGGTAATGCTCATCCGTTAAGATGCCTTAATGTAATTTCAGATTAAATGCCTTCTGTCAAATGTTGACTCCCCAGAAGGCTTTAGAAAAACACATTAATCAAGCAAAACTAAGTTTATTAGATTTAGTGCAGTCACAGAGAACACTACCTTGGCCGAATCTTAATATTATAGTATCTCAAATTGGGAAAATTAAGGAAGAAAAATTACAAGGATTTAGAATTCAGATTGGAGGAATTTAAGGTAAGTCTTTCAAGCCTGATATCTGTTTCGAGTTTGGGTAGAGTTTATGGCATAATACCTTGTAATTTCTATTTTATTTTCTATTTGATCCAATAATATTAAAATATTATTTTAATGTATGGTTTCCTTTTGGTGTTCAATTGTAACTTTATCTTTTGGTTATTGGTTTCTGACTATTTGCATTCTGATCAAAGAACTTATGTGTACGGCACTCACTTTTTAAACATTTGTTAAATATAAGTTTTGTAATATTTCATGCATTAGAAAAATTCACATGTTTTAGTGTCAGTATACATTCCTATATATGTTTGTTCAATTCGACATTTGTGTATTGTCTAAATCGCCTTTAACCTTAAATAATTTTTTAACTTAAAAAAATTTACTTTAATGAAATATTTGTCAATCTCCCTCTGTAAAACTAATAGTTCTAGGTATTTACATTACTGGTATATTTATTTCTACTATTTTATCTCTTTTCTCTCTTTTTTCTTTTCCTTTCTCTGGCCCTTTTTTGATTGAGTTTAAAATGTTTTTTTTCTCTCTCTCTTATGTACATGCTGCCTATAATTTATAAATTCTACCTTGATTCTTAAAGTGGTTACCCTTGAAATTTTACTATGCATTTTTAAATTATTGAAGGCAAAAATCAATTATTATTTTTACCCGTTTTTCAAATAACACAAAAATATTAAGATTATCTTATTCTAATTTCCCTGAATGTTATCATATATTATTATTATTGTTACAGTTTCACAAATTAGGCATAAGTATTAATATTTATACAGAAAAAATATGTATTGCTATCACTACATCTTTATCAGTTCCTTTGTTCACTATTCCCCAAATGTTGAGCATTATGTTGGTTTTTGCCTCAGGGCAGCAGCAGGTTCAACATTCCTTCTATTGTCTAAAGTGGAATATTTTTGCAATGTTTTGTTTGATTTGAAATATGAAATATGGTTTATCCACTGTTTCTCTCATCTCCACTGATTTCAATAGACAGTGTTTGCACTGCCATTATATGCTAAGTAGGAATTTCATGAGAGTATAATGTTGAATTTTCAGGTAGCTGACTTAAATGAGTGCACATATATATATATAATTTATTGTTATTTTCTAGTGTTATAATTGTATACTTCCAGCTTTTAGAAATTTCTTCATATTTTTTATTTCCCCCATAATAAATCTGTGATATTTTAAATCTGTGATACATGTTCACTAGTCAAAAATGTTCATTCTCAACATATTTTTTACTTTGATTTTCATATTCCATAATATGATAAATTTTTCATATTTATGCATACATTACATAAATCTTATTAATTACATGGTATTCACTGTAGAGCTTCAAACCTCTAAATCCTTTCCCTCACTCATTGATCTATTATATTACTGGTTGGAAATTTATTATAATTTTTATCAAATGCTTTCTCCTTCTTTCACTCTTGCAATGAAATATTAAAGATATATAATCTCAATTTGTTTATATATCCCCTAAGTCATCCATAACCCACTGACGATTAGACCATACTAGGTGTTAATCATCAGAGTGAGAGCAGTTTGCCTGCATCCTGGTACCTGCACATTTGGGTTGCGATGCAAGGCAACCTCTGATGCATAACTGAAGGCAGGACCCTTTAAACAGAGCCCCTCTGTATTCTCACTGTTTCCCAACTGCCACATTTTTCTCTGTGGCAACTCGCAGTGTTCTCTGAGATCACTATGTCAACAGGATTTCACTCTTTGTTCTAGGAAGACTTGTCAAGGAAGAAAAAGCATAAACCAATGATTAACTTTGCTCTTCACTGCAGGAAGTTTCTGTGAAACAATTTACCCAGACACACACACAACTCCTCTGAGAAAATGAATCAGGACAAAAGCTTGTTCACCTGGGCAGGCAGATTGCTGACCAAGGACACTTACCTTATCAACACTTGCTTCAGGAGCTTCCTGTTGTCCCGTCCACAAATTCTAAACTACTGTTTTACAACATGTTTTCCAGCTCATGCCCCTAATTTGAAAGACCTTCCTTGGACTACTTGAATCCACACCCTGAAACCGTAAACTGTGACTCTGACCAGGTGGTGTTCTCAGTCACTACCGTAAGGTCAATAAACACATCTCTGCTTGATCAACACGCTTCCCGGGGGCCTGTCGGAGAATGAAAGTCAAAAGGACGGCTGAGGGGACAATTGATACCTTTTAGGTGAGGAAACAGGTGGAAGAAAGAGGGAGAAAATATCTTTGTACTTACTTATTTTCAGTTACTATTTTATGAAGACCCAACTTGGTTTATTGGGTGATAAAACCTTTGTAGATTTTCTCATTTCAGTTCACGTACCTTAAAATTAGGATGCATTCCTTATAATTCGAATATGCTGTCATTAGTGTAATGCGTGGCCTTATAATTGTCTTTATTTTAAACATCTTCAGTGTATTACAAGAACAAATTGGGAGAGCTGGCCTCTGGGCTGTCGGTTCCCACACTGAAAGAAAGGGCACTGATTTGAAATATTCCCCTTCACCTCCAAAGACACAATGTTTAAGTGTTCACCTCCCTTTTCCTCCCACAGGTGGGGTGGTGAGAGGGACCAGCAACAGGCAAAGGTAACAAGGGGTTCATTCTTCTAAGAGGTCAGAATTTGTGTGGCTGATTTTTATTTTTTAGTTTAAAATTTAAAAGAGTGTGTGACATGTAATAATTTGTAATTGGACAATTCATATAAAACATTGAGTTAATTTGAATAATGCTTTCAAATTTGACATTTCTAAAATTATAATTATGACTTGCTAGTCTTAAAACAAGGGATAACTCAAGAGCATGAAAGTTAAATTATAGTGGCATGGTCAATTAGAGGCAACAGTTGTAACTTGTGCAGATGTTTTGGTTTTATTAAATAAGCACATTAGTTACTTGACAATTATTATGTAAACTAATGTAATAGCCTTTGGTTGCAGTGATCAAAGTTCAAATTTTTAGGCCAATATAGAAACTATTAAATAAACAGATATAATTTTTATCCTCAGCAATTTGGCAGAACTTCTAGTCATTTCAATATATTTATGAAACCAGCCACTAGCATTTAATTATTCTGAATTCCATAGAATTTGAATGAGTTGCCTTTACCAACATGAAAATGTACGACATTGTGGAGCTCAACCAATAAATAGAAAAATTAATAACTAAGGCAAAAGTGAGAAAAAGCAACACCTGTAGCTCTTTTGAAATATTTTACACATTTTGTAATTATTACTGGAACACTTTTTGTCGTATAGAACAAAAGTTATTCAAATAATCTTCTCAAGATGTCAAATAAAATATTTTACACATTTTGTAATTATTACTGGGAAACTTTTTGTCATATAGAACAAAAGTTATTCAAATAATCTTCTCAAGATGTCAAATAAGCTACGTTTGCTATTGCTGGGGTTCGGAATAGGAGATACTATTGTCTAGCGTTTTGGGTTTTTTTGTTTTTTCCCTAAGCATAAGTAGCCTTGCAAATTTCAGCTATTAGGAATTAGAGGGTTATTTGATATTCAAATGTAACCTTTTAGCATCATATTCTAGAAATTAATAAAATTTTTCACTTGGATTAAAAAGAAACAGTTTAAATGTTTTGAAGGCCTGAAATGTTTTAATACCAACAGATGGATTGAGAAACATCTTTCAGAGATAGAAGTTGATTTATTTATTGTGCATTGACCTTTTTGTTAATTAGTAGCTTAAATGGTTTCACTCCATGCAACAAATGAACACAAGGATGTATGTTATTTTGTATAAGAAAACAGTAAATTCCCTATATTAATTAATTAAAATAAGGGTTTAAGCATCATTTTTCAAAATGTACTTGCATGGCAATTACTATTCCACTAAATTCTTCCAAATACAGGTACCACTATGTCTTATGAAGCACTTGTTAAAATATTTTTCTCTTAAATTTATACTAGTGAACAATCTTTTGATGTATTTGGTAGAGTAGTCTCAATTTTATAAGAATGCATGTTTATATAATTGCATATTTACAGAAAAGAGTTTCACCTTTTAGTAAGACTATATTCGCCCTATGGTAATACAGGCCTTGTGATATTAGGCATGAAATGTTTAAGTAGAGAAACATCAAAGTCTTAGTAAGGTGTATGGAGGAATTTTTAATCAAGTGGCAATGTCATTGTGTCAATGTATTTCTTCAATAATAAAACTGATTTTTCGCCTTGAAATCTATTTAGAAATCAACTTGACTAATAATGATAATAATGATAATATTACTGTTAGTAATAACAATGGTAACACATATTAAGGGGTTATCACATAGTATTTACTGTTCTACCTTCTTTTCAAGTAATTCTTCATTTAATCTTCTCAGCAAGTCTTTGTAGTAGATAGTATTCCCCCCACACTTTATAGATGAAGAAACTGAGCACACAGTATGTGAATACCTCGCCCATGGAATTCCAATTACAGCCTATGAAATATTATTCAGAACTGCACAATATTTTATCATCAGCATACGAATTGGTGATCATTCCTGAATTGCGTCAAGCAGATGGCTAACATTATTAAGAATGTTTTAAAGGAATCAAAGCTCCACAGAATCCAATTCATGATGGCAATTTATAGAGAGCCTTGAGCAAGGAAGTCTAAGCTTAAGTTTAGCCTTAAGATTCTTGCATTAAAGAGCAGTCCATCCAAGCACAGATGGAATTGGACAAGAGCCTGGGAGTGTGGCCACAGAACGTGCACAAAGCGGAGAGGGGTGACTCTGCAGCAGATGGACAAAGACACTTCCACGAAAGATCGAGCTCTCACTAGATCCCCGTTAAAGGATAGCTAGTACTTTATGTCAGAATCTTTATCCACATCTTTTATACCAGACATATATTTATGTCAGAGTTAGAGTAAATCAAAATGCATATGCTTTTTATCAGGGAGATTTATTCATTCTAGACAAACTCTTAAGTGCTCTCCAGAAAGCTTATAACATGCCTAGCCTGTGTTATACATCCATACTACTATCAGTGAACCACGTGATTTGGATATGTGCAAAACACTCAGCCCAGTGCTCAGCACACAAGAGCTTTCATAATAATGCTAACAAAATTGTAATCAGGACCCTGATGTTCAGAAAACACAAGGTAGTTGTGATGCATATTATACTACAGACCAGCTTTTTCAAACTTCAAGGCAAAAGAACCTAATGATTCCGTCTCTAGAGTTCAGTATCCTGCGTCACAGATTAAAGCACAGAAGACAATACATCTAGGCTGAGAAGGAGAAAATGGAGAATAAACACCCCGTTGGCCACTGTTTCTTCACTTTGGCTATCAATGTTAGATAAATTTTTAATCCATGAAGAGGTCATCCATAGAGTTTGTGTACACAGAGATGCAGCTGGAGAAGTGAGTCTTAGGATCCAGCAATATATGTACATCTATTGGTCTATGTATTGATCAATTGATTAGTCTATTCATCTATTGGTCTATTACATAAGTTTATATATATAATATATAGAGGGAGGGGTGGTGTTATATAGATAGATGGGTATGTTTATGCTCAAATTTATTATATCATATTTATAAATATAAATACATAGAGTCAACATAGGAATATACATGTGTGTGTGCACATATAACCTAATACATGGTATAATTATTGAAAGTAAGTCACAGACATGACCATACTTAACCCATACATTTTCAGTATGCATCTCCTGACCGTGAGGGCCTTCTCTGTATAACTGTGATACCATTAGCATATCTGAGACAATGTTTGTTTTTTATGACATAGATTTTTTTGAATGTCAAGTCAATACTATTTTGTAGGCTTTTTCCCAATATTCTGGGTTTGTGTGATATTTCACTGAAGATTAGGTTGCAGATAAACCATTCTTCTCCGGTAATACCAGGCAATTGTTCTTTTCGTGGCATCACATTAGGATAAACGGCCACACGGTTTGCTGCTTAGTTGAGGTGGACCGCCAGATCTTTCCATCGCACGGCATGGGTCAACGCCTCTCTTGGCTGTCGGTCAGTGATCCGGAAGGGGGACACTCAGGCCGACATGAGTAACTTCTTCTGACAGCGTTCATCCTGTCTGGTGTATGTTGATCCTCCCCCGAATCAATTATTACAGTGGTGTTCGCAAAATGATGATTTTTCTACTCTGTTATTCTTTCTATATTTAACATTTCCCATTATTTTATAAGGAATTACTTTCTTACTTTCCTTTTCTCTGTTTTCATGTTGTGTTAATTTCATAAACAACCTAATGTATATTCTGCTCAAAGTAAATACTCTTTTTATTGTTCCAGAATAAAGTGCAAGGTTTTCCAATACTTACGTGATTTTACTTGAAATGACCTCACGGACGTGACCCTGTGGCACTTGGCAGTATGACTTAAGAGAGTAAATAACAAGATCACAAATTACTGGGTATATATAGTGAAGTAAGGGAATTTTTTAAACAAACTTAGAGAAATGAATCTTTTAAAATGGTTGTGAATCATGAGCTGTTAAAATAGAAACAAAAATTACTTGAACAGTTCAAAATGTTAATTTAGTGGCTCATTCTGTTTAAATATATTTATAGCGACGTCTCACCCACTGAATTCTTCCATTATTTCCAGTGATGAACTTTCTGAAGTTAAGTTTTCCAAATTACGTAAGTTCTGAAGGTACATAAGTTCTGAAAGATTCTGAAATGTATCAAATAGAACATAAGTTATGGGCATTAAAGTGATTCCTATACATTTAACAACAAAACATATATAAAAAAATAAGTGAAAAGTTATTAATTACAACTGTCAATTTATATTTTTGTTCTTGCAATAATGTTTAAATTAAAATTTAACTATTTTGATAATATAATAGATCCTAAGGGTGCAAAATTTATCATGAAATATCACACCCTTCCATGGCCTTTTGGCTACTCAGTTCTTTCCAGTGGCAACCTCTCTTTAGTTCCTTGGGTATTATATGTGTCCACAGATCAAAATGTATTTGTGTGAAGATGTACACACACATACACACACACACACTTGTTATTTTTCCACAAATTATAGAAACCTTTGATTTTTTTCTTGCTTGCTTAATTTCCAGTATATTTTGGAGATTCTGTGAGAATATATGCACAGAGCTACCTCATAATTTTTAACAACTGTGTGGTATTCCATTAAACCAAAATATCATAGTTTGTTTGCTGACAACTTTTTACTTAGTGTTTAAATATTTATACAATTCCTCATCTTTTAATACTTTAAAAAGCACAGCAGTAAATATCTTAGCCACAAATTCTTAGGAATGTGATTCCTGGATGAAAGCATTTACATTTTTAATTGTAACAAATCTCTCCAAATTGCCTTCCCATAGGAGCTATATTATGTTATCTTCTCGCCAGTGAAATATAAATAAATCTCCTTGCCAACAGTTTTTTATATATTATGTTTTTTTCTTTAACAACTAGTAAAGTACTCCATGTGTGTTCATTAGCTTATTTTAAAGGTTATTAAAATTATGCCAGAAATTATTTGACTACTCAGCACCCAGGACACTGGTAGTTACTGCAGAAACTACTGATTGCCTTGGTTGATCAAACTCGTATTGGTATTACGTGAAGAACAACACAAAGTGACGTGTTCGTGTTCTGACTGGCCCCAGTTAGTACACGACATCAGACTGACACCAGCGAAACAGTACAACAGAAGTGGGTAGAGATGAGTCTCAAAAACAAACCACTTCCTAATATCAGTGTTTGTTTTCATGAGTGAAATGGATACAGCTCGAACTCTCCTATATTAATTTTCCTTCCTTCCAGCAAGAACAGAAGGCCCAGGTTTGTTTTCCCCATTCACTATGACCCCTGGAGAGATCTCTTGGGAAATCAGATAAAGCTTCCTGAAAGGTCTGAAATGAATCTCTGTCACTATCAAGCAATTTTCTTGTACAAACAAAAACTCTTTGCTCCCCGAGGCCGACCCCACCGTTTAACAGTAAAGCTGCAACATCTCAGTGCTCATTTCTGTGGCGGAAAGGCTGCCAGCTGGTCCTACGACAGGGCTACCAGGGTTCAAATTCCTCAGTATAGGTCATATTCCCTGATAGCTTGACAACCAGTAAACACTATGTTTTAAATTACTGAACACCATCTCTGAAATAATGTGCAATATTGGGTTTTACTGTTTGCACATAATCTACCTAAACAGTTAATTTAAAAAATCATTATAGGAAATAACAAATATATTAAGTCATATCTGTAACCAAGAGTACTTGAAAAACAACTGGCGACATCCCACAGTGAACACTGGGGTCTTGCTTATGGATTGGTGACTTGAGAGATGGGGACAGTAATTAAGCAATGAAAACAAACACATGTTCAGGTCACTCTATCAGAAAATCAGCAAATTATCTTCCACAGAACAGAACAGGAACTTTATAATGGCAGTGACATTTTCTATTTTATGCATACACATACCTCCAAGTAGTTAAGACTTAGTACATCCTTGCTGAATCGATAAATCAATGACGAAAATAAAGAAATCCTCTAGCAAACAAAGAGTCTACACTGGGGAACAGTTTTTGTACCTTTGATCTCCAATCTTAATTTTATAATAAAAACATAAAAAGCAAGAAAGCACATGGTACATGTTCTGAGATTAATTTTTCTGCCTGATCTTATCTCATTACTTGTGTTGATGAAAATAAAAAAGATGACTCTCCTAATTAAATACAGTTTCTTTTTATTTTTTGTCATTGGAGTATAATTCTTTGAAAAATTATAAAACTTCAAAATGAATAATAATGCCACACCATAAAAGATAAACCTGGAGCATGCAGAAAAGTACTAAGTTTCCGCATTCTGTTTCAATCGTCTCATCTTTGCTCCCAAATCATAATGGAGAAATGCAGACTCCACTTGGGACTGCCTGGAGACCAAAATACTTATCTACTTCCCCAATTTCTACTCTGTGATAAGGAAATTCTCTCCCATGATCACTGCTCTCAGGAAGAAGTTAGGAACACGTCCTAATGAGGTGGGTTTACATATTTTATTCAGTAATTTCTGTTTTTAAGTGGGATATCTGTGAGAGTAACTTAACAATGAGAGATTAATATGAAAGATAAAGTAGAAGAATGCAAACAGTTAAAGTAGATTTGTTCTTTGACTAAAGAGTATTTGGGAAAAAACTCACACAAAAAGGGCCTTCAAGTCTGGAAATACGAATAATATGTTCTGAAATTCAAGGCTTATAATAATTTCACCACCTAAAGCAACAATAACAACATATTTGGCTCTTCTCTATTCCTGAATCCATTAAAACATTGTTCTATTAATATTTATCACATTTACTATATACTTTTTTCCCACTTTGTCTTACCTACGTAGGTCAGCTGTTAGAAAAGAGCTCATGTTCAGTTAGAAATCTTACATAGAAGGACAGATTTGTGCTTTTAAACCTGTGAAAATGCAGGTGATTCCAATCATGCAAGGACTCAGTGATGGTAAATTTGCCTAGTTGTGAAGTTATTTGTAACCCAACAACACTGGTGCCGCTTTCATGATCATCTGTGGACATGCGCAGAACGGTGGAAAATGTGAGACATCCCAGTCCCACGTTGCAAGCTGAGGTCAAACAAGACGAAGCTTTGTTTTTTTGTTTCATCTCTCATACTATGTGACACAACAAATGTCCTTTTCGCAGCATATTTAGTGCCAAGATTTTCACAATTTTGTGCCCTTTTTTGTTGAGTTTGCTGTTTAGCACGACTTCTAAGCACAGTGCAGAAGTACTGTTCAGCATTCCCAGGTGCAAGAAGGCGCGATGAAGCTTGGTTCAGGCATGAGTTACAGTGGGGCCGGCTGTGAGTTCAATGATAATGAATCAAATATATATATACACATATACACACACATGCATGTGCATGCATAAAAAAAATGAGATATCTTTAGCCAGAAACACACATAAAACAAAATCATATATTGATTTGTTGTCAAAAATGTTGTGTCCAGAAGCTTATGGGAGCCTAATTTTCTACTTTCCCCCATAATGATAGTTCAGTATTTGCTCATTCAGCATTGTAGTAACTTTATAGACCATCGTGACCATGGATAACAAGAATCAACTGTATTTAGATGTATTAAATTATTTTCGAGGTCTTGTAATGAAAGCTCTCATTCTCCTTTTTCTTCTGAAAGTATTTTCTGCCTCTAACCTGTCTAATATTTTAATGCTTTGTCCAGAGGAAGTTCATGTTTGTTTCAACTACCTAGTGTCCGTGAGAGTGCCTGACACAAGGATGGTGTTGATTGAATGAAGGAATCGTTTGAAAGCACAAAGTTTCATAAATGTTGGCACTATGCTATTTCAGAAAATATTCAGAGTTATGGAGGTCTACTATTTTCACTTGCAATAGTGTAATTCTCAGTTTGAATCACGGGGCAAAGTTGTATTTTGGGCAACATTATAATATACACAAGTGTATACTTCTACCTCAATGAAAATTAAACTGTTACATGTCCTATCTCTCTCCTAGGATATTAAATATTATTAAAATCTTATTTTCGCTAACATACGTATGACACTATAAGTAAGTCTTTCAAGTTAATATACCTGTGTTGTAATCATGAGCTTAAGTTTCAAAGAAATGATTTATGTGGAAAGGTTTAGTTCATGGGTCAAAGGCAACATTGGATGTCACTTAAATCACACTACCATGTCAGGTGGTACTCACCACACTGATGAATGGGACGGGACTGGTTCATGTGCTAAAAATATGTTATTCCAACTTATCTAGAATTTTCTAAACTTAAGCAAGTAGTAGAAGAGACGCTGTGTGCTATATAAAACCAGTTTATTCTTTCGTTGATATTAGATTTACATATAAAGTGTAAGTAAAAATAGTTTGTTCTCAATTTTTTATGGAAGACCAAAGGATTAATGATAAGCCAAAACACATCTGAAAGAAAGCATAGACCTGCCTTACCAAATGTCAAGACTTACTATAAAGCTACAGAAATTTAGATGAGGATGTTAAACACTTGGTGTGAGGATAGTTAAATAGACTGAGAAAATAGACGGGGGGAGCCCAGACATAGACCCCAAAATATAGACCCACAAATATATCCATACTTGCTATAAAACAGAAGGAGCAAAACAGACCTTGGGAAAAGGATGGGCTTTTCAAGGAAGGCATTGGGGTGTCTCTACTGATGCAGATAAAACTGAATGTCTAACTGAAATCACAGAGAAACATTCATTTCAGGTGGATGAAAGACCTAGATATGAAAGAGAAAACTATACATAATTTGTAAGTAAGGCTTTTAGAAAACAATATTTTTTAAAAAGACTCCTAAATTAGAGGTAACTAAAATTTATAAACAAGACACTAAAAGCATCAATCCTACTGAAAAAATTGTTGAATTTGATTACCTTAAAATTAAGAACATTTATTCATCAAAATAAGCCTATGAGAAATTGAAAATACAGGACACTGTTGTAAATATACATACGTATATATGTGTATGTATATATACTTATAATGTTGAATAATTGATAACAATTATAGGGACTGTACAAATAAGTCTAGGATTTATAAGAAAAAAAGGCTTTCAAGTGAGTAGAGTAAGGGTCATTTCACAGAAGACGATATACAAATGGACAATTATTACAGACCAATATGTTTAACATCATTACTAAAGAAATACCAATAAAATAAAATTTCTGGTTAAAATCACTAGCTGTGTTTTACTGCTTAATAGAATTGCTGTTTACACAACTACTTTATTTTTTAAAGTATTGGTAAATAAGCATCAATACATATTTTATACATTTTTCTGCATATATGATATATTTAACAATAAAAACGTAAAAAAAAAGAGAGAAGCTGTTTCTTTAGAAAATCATTTTCTGTGGGAAGCTTAATTTTTTATAATGCTATATGTCATATAAACCAATAACTCTGCAACTTTGCTCCTAATATTCAAGTTTCTGCTGCACGGAATAAAACACAAAGTAAAAACGAACAAACAAAATTTCTAAACAGAAACATAAGAATTATACCAATAAGAGAAAGAAAGTGTAATAAAATTACCCCATCTACTTAAATTGTGTAACAATTATAGTAGATTTAATAATATACACGTGGCCTAATAAATGAATAATAGCGTGCTTTTGACAAACGAACGGTCTTTAGCCCAGTACTTCACACTTGTCCTGCTCCTTGCAGAAGCACTTTACTTTTTGTAACTGTTTTCGTTTTGAACCTGTGTCATGAATGCTCCCGAGTCTGGTACCCGTGCGCTTTCACTGTCCTCCGTCACCCGCACGTGTCGTGAAGACTTGACTCGCTGTCCCTGCGCCCCACTGCCTCCGCCGCAGTGTTGTCACCCACGCTCACCTCTCTGCCCTCCTTCCCTCCCACCAGCTGTAAGTGCTATTTCTCGATGCCCTTTGCAAGGTGAGCGGCATCAGTTTTCCTTCCCGTGTCTTACTTCTTTTACGTCTGCCTTATTCCACTCAGATGGACAGTTTTCGTGGGTCCCATGTCTTCCCCGCTCTTTGTTTATTATCCAGGAATGCGTGAGAGCAAAATTTGTGATTCCTTATGTGTCAAAAATGCAGTTTTAACTGTTCCTTATACAGGATGAATATATACATATGCTTTTTAAATATTTTATTTCTCCAATTCTATTACATCACCAAGATTGCACCTTACCTTTTAAAAAAGAATAAAAAGAGGAAGAATGCAGGAACCTCTTACGCCAATAAAACCAGTCGAATCTGAAGTTTATGAAATATCTTTCTTATCTCCCGTTACCAGGACATATGGATACAGTAGAAGCCAGAGCAGAGAACAGGAATGGCAAATCCATCCTTAACATCCGTTGCACAGTTGTGTGGCAACAGAGGAAGTAAAAATTAGAGACGACTATTTCTGAAGTTGATTAGAAACAAAGCCCATCGGTCTCAAGGAGATATTTCTCACCTCCTTACTTATTTCCCTTGTCCTTTCCTTGAATCGCTCACGGCTCCTGTCTGTAAATGGCAGGTGACTACTACAGAGACTTCTCGAATGAAATAAAAATGGCAGAATGTAGAATTGGTAGACAAGTGATCTAACTGCTGAATATCAACTTAATGCCCTGAATAACCATGAAGAAAGAAAAAAAATGAAAAGAGAAGAAAGAGGAAAGGAAGGCAGGAAGGAAGCTGAGAAAGACAGGGGGGAAGGAGAGAAGGCAGAAGGGAAGGAGGAAAGAAGGCACCAATGCCCAAGAGGACAGCCGGTCCCACTCCAGATGGACGGTCTCCAGTGCAAATCAGGTCCTCCCTGTGCAAGGTCTGTGAGTGATTAATTGCACAATTGTAGAAAATAATGTGCAAAATGTGCAAAGACAAGGATATTTAGTGGTTCTCAGCCTTGAATACACATTAGTATCCCCTGAGGAGATTTCGTCCTACTTCTAATCAATTCAATCAATTTTGGGGTGCCAGGCTCCGCGACTGGTATTTTTTTAAAAGCTTCCAAATTGATTCTAATTTGCTGAAAGGCTTGAGAACTGCTATAGTAGGGCAGCTTAAAAAATACATAGATTTAAAGGAGAAATGTGTTTTTATGATTTTTTAAAAATTAGCTGATCATACAATTTAAACAATAATACTTGGAATATTAGGAAGAGAATTAATTTAAGCCCATAAAAATTGAAAGAAAACAAAAACAGAGTGAGTCGGTGAAAAAAAATTAAAAAATGCAAATTAAAGAAAATTGAGAAAAAAAAAAAAGAAACGTTGCTTTTGTAAAACAAAAACATGAGAGTAGACTACAAAAACCTAAATGCAGGTACAATACATTTAATGTAAGGCAAAATAATGAGTCATTAATTTCTTTTCTTTTTTTTAATCCTGAACTTATTAAACCCTGAACAAGAATTTAATGTACACCAGAATTGAAATGGAGTGGAAAATTCAAAATCAACTGAGGTTCTTTGTCACTTCCAAAATGTTTCTAGTTTTATTTTTATTATGTCAGTAGAGAAAATGAAATGCTCATAAGAGACATGAACCTACAATATAAAAATCTTACTCTGCCCTGATGACATTAATAGACTGTATCTGGCTACTCGCAAAGTGAGCTGCGAATGCCTCTGAGGTAAAGGTGTCAAATCCTGTGTCCATGGGCCAAGCATTCCAGCGCACCGTAGGTGGGAGAGACAAGCCGTGTCCGGAGTATGAACTGATTCCAATAACCGTCAATAACTGCGTCCTCTGAGATGTGATCCACTTGCCTCCTTCTTGACCACAGACCTGTCCAGAAGGTATTGCCCCATCCACAGCTAAGTGTCAGTCATGCTGCGGCCAGTGGAGCACGTACGGAAGGGGTTAGTGAGTGTGTCAGCCTGGGTGAGAGGAACGTGTGCTGCTGCACCTGTCTGCCGCCTCCGCTCCTGCCCAGCACCACGCTGCTGTGGATGCTCATTGCTCACAGCCACTCGGGACCTGGCCAACCTCAATGCAAGAGTCGTTTTTCACCATCTCCTCTGTGGCAGGTGTTCCCGGATGAATAGGAACATGAGGAATAGGAACGTTATGATTTGTTCCTCCTACCACAAATCCACCCACATATGTATTTTCTAAACCTTTTCCACTCATATTCCAGTCTTGTTTGTTAGAGGCTGCTGAACAACCAGCCAACACACATCGATGCTAATGTTACAAGACATCCTCCTTCCCTTTGAGCAAAAAGGGTGCTGCCTGGAGTTCTACTGAATAACAGGGTTTCGTTCGAGACTGTGTTTTGAGACCGCCTCCCAGTGGGGCTGGAATACACAGCAGTTCACTTCCGGATGACATCAAGAGATCATTCCAGCAGATACGTGAATGGATCCAAGCTTTTTCATCCTCCACAAAGCGTTCATGAGGAATCCCAGGTAGCCCAGGGTGAGTAGAGGGAGTAGCATTGAGAGCAGAGTGAGGCGACACGCGAGTCTGGGTCGTTTGTCTATTTAATTCAATTTCTGGAAATCCTTAGGTCTGATACCGTTTCCTCTCTTTTGTTTGCACAGCTGCTGCTAATCAATAGGTGAATGTGATAAAACTCACCTCACAATCCGCATCTCCAGCAGCACAGTCACCTGGAGGCACGGTCAGGCGCTCAGCTCTAGGAGGGTGCAGGAATGAACTTTTATTAAAATGGGGAATGATATTTCATGATGAGGATGTGCTTTGAGGGGTCACCTCCTGGACCCATCCGAGACCTCACACAGAGTCCATCTTTGCACTAACATACGTGGCGCTGCAAGATCAGCGCGACCAAATGCCTGGAAATTCAGGGTAACGCCCACAGTCTGGCCCCGCAGTGGAGGCCCGACTCGACACTGACAACCAGCTCAGAGCAGAATGTCATTCCCAAGCGTGACAAACGACTCAAAGGTACAGGCAACCACATTCTGTGTGTCTTCCTCACTGGCTTCCCTATGAGAAGAGCAGCAACCAGCCACTGGCCTGGAAGGGAGCATCCTGCCAGGCGCTGGACCATGGGACTCAGAAAAGAACACGAGGAGGCAGCTTGGGATCTTCCTGGGGTTTCCTCCCATCTTCTGGAATCAGTGTGCATCCAGGGATATCACCGTCCCACTTTCTAGCAGCCACCAGCTGCGGGGGCTTTATCGACTTTAGACTTACAAACAATAATCAATTCCAAACTTCAGCTGAAGGAACCACCCACTCCTGGGACCAGCTGCCTTGGCCCAGAAGCCTGAGGAAAAGGTCACAGGCTAACTGACATGGAGAAGGCCACTGCCGGGGAGAAGGCCGAGAGGGAAAGGGAAGAGAGAAGAAACACAGGGATTGGTGTGGTCTCAAGGCCTCCTTCAGAGAAAGCTAAGGCTAGGCTGACTGTGTATTTTGGTGCCCCTGGGACAGTGCAGTTATACCGTTGTAAAAATGTAATTATTAACAGTGTCCCCTTTGGGTCTCCCAGAGTGCCCTAGCTTGTTCTCGAATTATTTGCTTCGTCAAATATAAACGACTGTGTCTCGTCACAGTCCCTCGGTGGCTGAGGGAAGGAGAATCCCTCTGCCTGGCTCCCTCCAGTTTCCTGACTCCACTAGACAGAATCTGCCCACAGGAGCTGAATTCCAGAGAACACCCAGAGTGTATTTTCTGGTGTCTCTGAGCAGCTGCTGGCAAGATGGGACCTCAGAGGCTAGTTCCCTGATGGATGGTCTGGCCTGTGTGCCCAGAGATGGCTGGTCCTTGTCAGCTGTGCTGTGCTTGGAGTCCTCAGTCACTGGCTGGGTGGCGTGAGCACTCACCTGGCTCCTCACCTGTGATGCAGTGTGAGCGACTGCTGATGTCTTTCACCCTGGGGACAGAGCGAGTGACATCTGCCTTAGAGGCTTGATGTCACTCGATGCTTTCTGGTAACCACACATAATGTCCAAACAGACATTATGGAATATTTATATTATTGAAATACAATGGAGAGATAATTATACAACATTAAAAGAATTTATATTTTGTCTCCTAAGGTAACTTGTAGGAGAACCACCAGCAGATGTCATATACAAAGATGTAAAAGTTAAAGGATTAGACTTACAAGGGGAAAAAAAGACGCATGCAGGGTATAATAAAAAGGAAATGCGGAAAAGAAAATTAAAATGATACAACAGCTATATGGAGAAATTTGAAGGAATTAAACCAGGGAAAGTGGCGTACTTTTGACCGCACATTCCAAAATTGCGTTTCTCTGCCCTAATCTGGTCTTAAGAAATTCTTTCAGTTCCAGCGCGAACATGGGCAGGGAAAGAGAAAGGATTTTTATATCAGATGTGACTTTCTTTGAGTCCTGTGAAAGGTAGCTGAATCTACATGTCTGGATTATAGTGAAGAACATTTCCATTGCTCCCTCTGAAAATGTAACTGACTCCATGAGGAATATTGGTTTGTGCAGAAGATTTTAGCTAAATCCTTTTCCCATTTTTTGCAAAAGAGAAATCTGAATATAGAAATTAACAGCAGAGGAGGAAATGTGGCCTCTCCTCTTCACCTTGCAGTAGTATGTGTTATATGGTTTAAAATGGTCACATCTTACTCCAGGTTTTTATCAGCATGCAGTATAATTCTCCTCTAAATTACAGTGATTTTTGCTTAAATCGTTAAGCTTTTTATCTGAATAGTTCTAAAGCTTAGGCTTCGTCCACATACCCGTGGGTCTAATGAAAACATTAGTCTTCTACAGTAAAACAAACTTGGTTTGGAAACTGCATTTAAAACTGTTACCCCAATGATGCAAAAAGTTTGTGATTGATAAAGAAGGTTACCTCCTGCTGCTGTCTGCTATTAGTAAACAATTTACTGGTTGAATTGTGCTCAGACAATCATGGCTTTATTATACATGCTCCATCCGCCCTAGGGAAGATAAAATATATTGCTGGGACACCAAACTATCAACAAGTTCATGGGTTTGCGGATTAACTCATTTTCTATTACAGAATTGATGTTATTAATTAAAACCAGGGGTGTATTTGGTTTTAAAATTAAAAAAAAAAATTAAAGTAGTCAAGTAGTCAGAATTTTTTTTCTCAAAAGCAGTATGTATGTAATAGGGTTCATAATTCAAAATAAATTAAGTTTTACAGAATCTTTTAAGAACTCAAGGAAAAAAAACATTCATAATTTCTCTAGCACATAGTAAGTGGTCAAACAAATCCCATGTTTTCCTTGCTGCTTGGGAGGGTTAAGGAAATTCCTGCATAGCATCTGGATGAGACACATGTAGCAACACCTCAAATGTGCTCACAATTCTTGGTAGTCAAATACATTCATATGAAAATTTTCCTACAGGCATATAATGGAAAGTAAGTTGCTTAATAAAGTTATATAGGAAAACTTACAAAAGTCTTAAGCTAGTGATGTGTCTGTGAATCAGAAACAATTGATTATAATTTATAAATAATGGCTTTCAGAAATAATTTATGTAAATCCTTAACTTTAGGGACACAATTATAATGTTTGTTGCTATAAATACTAGAAGTGTAGTTAAAATTGATATATACTACCTCGGGAACATTGTATACGTGAGACAATTTTTATTCATTTTTTTAATATTTAATCAATGCCATTTGTTTTAATGGCATAGCAATTAACAATGCAATAAGAAACGTGTTGATAAATAGCATAACTAGAAGTAGGAAATAATATATTTAAGTGTGTTAAATCTTGCTTGTTCCTACATGCATTAATTTACTTTATAAAAGCTTCTATAATAATTTTAAAAATGTCTAAAGAAATTTGGAAACAATTTGGAAACAGCTGACTCTGATGGAAAAAGAATACAGTGCTCTCATAAAAATCTTTTTTTACATCAAATATATACTTCAGAGGTGAGTCCAAATAGGGGTTTAGTTCAGTAAATCTGTTGATTGCCAGGGAAATTCAGTTAATTAAAAAAAAAAAAACAAACAAACATCCATCAGGGTGATAATAGTGGCAAATTTTGATTCCATTCTTTATTATTGATTCATGACTTTAAAAATTGAAAAGAAATATTTGTATATTATCAGGTGTATATGAGTAAAGTTGATTTAATGCATACATTCCCTGAAATCAAATGCTATCTCTCAGTATAGAGGATAAAATTTGTTTAGTACTGAGCAGTGCAAAGCAATGCACACCACAAATCGCACAGCGATAGCCAGAGAAAACGGGATTTTTATCTAAGCAGGTCAACAGCTCTGAGCTTTGACTTTGCTTCCCTTTGGGAGCCAGAAGGTGCATGGAGCGGCTAGACTTGGTAAGACCATAATGGAACCATGTCCAAGGTGACGTGGGCCCTCGTACCGAAGACAGATCTAAAACTTCAGATTTAAAATGATTGGTAAACATGAAGGACAGAAAATTGCTGAAAATAAAAATGTCCCCAGAAGCACTAGGCTTACTAACCTGAGACCAGGACTGAGAGGAAGTCATTTACAACTGTAGTCATCTAATCTTTTGCTTTTTATCTCGCTAAAAGAATTTTGTAAAACCAAATTCTCCTTCCTCCAATTTTTTGACAGGCTTGATGGGAAATAATTTGCAGCAGACAAGCGCACAACTCAGTGGCTCTTAATATAATCACAACGATGTAGACCTGTCAATGCAATCAATTTTAGAGGATTTTCGTTACCCCAAAGAGACCACCCATGAGCGGTTCCCACACCTACCCTTGCGCAAGGCCACCACTAAGCTACTTGCAGTCTCCGCAGATTTGCATATTGTGCACATTTTGTGGAAATGGAATGAAACAGTATGTGGCTTTTTGTGAGTAGCTTCTTTCACTTAGCATAATGGTTTTGAAGATTTATCCATATTGCAACATGTATCAATATTCCATTTATTATTATTACTGAATAATATTACATTTTATGGATTGGTCACATTTTATTTATTCATTCATGAGTTGAAGGACATTGGGACTGTTTCCACCTTTTGGCAAGTATAGTTAGTTTTTATGTGTGATGTGAAGAAGGGGTCCAAGTTAGTTCTTCTACCAATGAATATTCACTTGCCCCAGCACCATTCATTGAAAAGATTATTCTGTCCCCACTGAATATTCTTAGCACCCTTGCCAAAAAATAATTATCCATAGACTTATGGGTTTATTGCTGGGCTCCTGATTGTATTTACTGATCTGTTATATATGCCTGTCTTCAAGCCAAATCCACACTCTCTTGATTGCTGTAAATATGCAATAAATTTTGAAATCAGGTAGTGTGAATATTCCAACTTTGTTTCTCTTTTCAAGACTTTCTTTCCTATTCAGTGTCCCTTGCATTTCCACACAAATTTTAGAATCAACTTGTCAATTTCTACAAAATAGAAAAGACAACTGGAATTTAGACAGGGCTTACATTGAGTCTGTAGAACAATTTCATTAGTATGGCCATCTTAACAGTATTAAATCATTCAATCCACAAACGTGGCATTCTTTCTTTTACTTCTTTAAGTATGTTCCTTCAGTTCTTTGGACGTATTTATAATAGCTGATTTTAGGTCTTTGTTTGCTATGTCGGACATCTGGGCCCTCTCTAAGAAAGTTTCTGTTGCTTGTCTTTTTTTGTTTCCTATGTAACTCATATATTCCTCCATTATTTTTCTTGCATAAACCACAATTTTAAAAAACTGGACATATTAGATTACATTTTTGTAGCAACTCTGGTTACTAATTTCCATTCCTGTTCTCCTAATTTATTGTTGTTGTTGGCTTCTTTATTTGTTTAGTGTCTTGGCAAGACTACATCAGTGATGCCTGTCCCCTCCTAGTGTGCAGCAGACGTGGGCATTGTTTGTCACACGGTGCAGCTCTGGGCATTTTCTCCCCCAGAAGACAATGGTTAGAGCATGGCTCTTTCTCTAATCTCTTTGTCAATAGTTTTATCTAAGTTGGTATCACACCTAGCTGTTAGCTTCCACTAATTGTAGGGTGATGACCTACAGAAATGCCCAGGGCATAAATGTTTCAGCAAGGGAATCCAATTTAATGCAGGCATTTTGCTCCAGCAGTTTTTGAACTCAGTCTTTGAGGATTGTTACAACCACAGGAGGGATTTTCTTAGCCATCACTTTCTCTGGTTCTTTTGGCTAAAACTTTAAGTGGTGTTTGGTTTAGCTTATTGCTCTAGTAGAACTTAACAGTTTAATTGCTTGCAGTCAGAATCTCCATTTTTTTAATGACAGTGCCCTTAGGCCTTGAACCTCTCCGTGCTCTGTTCCAGGTAAGGTCAGTTCCCTTGAGGACACCAAGGAATCCTGCAATTCTTACGGCTGCCACTCTCGCTAGGGAAAACCTCCGAACCAGTGCTCCAGAGCTGAGGACAGAGATGCTGTCAGCAAGCTTCTCTCCTGCTTTGCTGGTCAGGTACCGGGCAGGGGAATGGCCTCTAGTCTTGACTTGCCCCTCCCAGCAGGGAACCTCCACGGTACCAGCAAGCTGGAATCAGGGCTGTTGGAGCCCAGTATTCTTAACCTGCTGTGCTTCCACTCTAAGAGTGGGGACTGATTACAAGAAAGGAGCCCCAAACTTCTCAGTCACTCTTACCTGTGGAGCTTCTGCAACACAGCTGGGCGGGACACAAACACTGGTGACCTGCTCAAGTGGGGAGACTTTATAGCTGGAGATTGGGAGCTGAGGTGAGAAGGAGCCCTGTGCTTTTGGTACACGTGTCTGGTTGGTAGAGCTTCCTGTCGACTAAGCTAGGGGCGAGGGCAAGAGGGAGGGGGTTGCGATTAAAATGCCACAGACCCTTGCTGTGATCCTAGTGTTTAGTAGATGTTCTAGAGTAATTGTCTCTTGATTTGCTGTATGCCCTGTTGATAATTTCCAGGGATTTTAAATGGGGCTTAGATCTGTATTTGTTGGGTCTCTTGAGAGAAACAAAACCGATGGGATGTGTGTATATGTCTGCCCTCCATACCCAGATCCGTGAATCCAACCAGCCATGGGCATATTTGATCTGCAGTTGGTCGAATCCTTGGAAGAGGAGCCCAGGGATATGGAGGGTCAATTATAAGGGACTCGATCATCTGTGGATTTTGGTAACCATGGGAAATTGTGGAACTGGAACTAATCTGCTTACGATGCTGAGGTCTGACTGTGTGTTTGAGTGTGAGTGTGTGTGTGTGTATGTGTGTGTGTGTGTGTACCTATCTATATCTATATTTACATCTATATCTGTATCTATCTATCTCTCTAACTATCGAGAGAGCTTGAGATCCTAGGGAATTGGATCCTGTCATCATGGAGGCTCCCAAGCCCAAAGTCTGCAGGATGGGCTGACAAGCTGGAAACCCGTAAAAGAGTTGTGGTCTAGGTCTAAAGGCCACCTGCTGATAGAATTTTATCTTCCTCTGGAGAGCTCAGTTTTATTATTATTATTTTTTCCATTAAGACCTACAAATGATTTGATGAGGCCCCAGGGTAATCTGCTTTGCTCAGTCTGCTGATTTAAATGTCATCTGCATCTAAAACGTAAACTCACCAGGACATCTGTAATAGAATATTGCTTGACCAAATATCTGGGTACTGTGGTCTAGCTAAGTAGACATATAAAATCAACTGATGCGTGTATGTATGTATGTAAATATACATATATATATTATATACAATATGTTATATATATATGTATATTTAATTTTCACCAGATAATTTCCTCACTCACATATCTTGCACTTTGGTGGAGATGGCTGAAACAGGTGAGGACTGGATATCTTCCCCTGCCTTCTCTGTGTGGCTAGTTTGAACTTCATCACAGCAGTGTTAGTGTAGCTGGGTCCGTCCATGGCATCTACCTGTAGTGAGCTCTCCGTGAAAAGGGCAGCAGAAGCTGCCAGTTTTCTTAACGACTTAGCCCAGAACTGGGCTCTAATTTCTGCCATATTCTATTGCTCCACAGCCAGAGTGGATTCCAGAGCCTAGAGGAATCTCCTCCTTTCCACCAGCACAGGTTTATTATTTATGCAGAACCAGAAGCTTTTATTTAAAATGACACCTGACCATTGACATTTCTTAGTCCAAGCATAAGACAGAATTGGTCCTTTAGTCAAACAAGCCACCGGTGGACCGAGGCAGCAGGTGGTGATCAGGGTGAGTGGCTGCCATCTGCAACATTTGCTGGCATTTCAAGAGAGCACAGGAGTAGAAAGCGAACATAAAAGAGATTTTAGAAGAATCATGTTATACAACTTCCACTGAGACATTTCCTACACCACATTGTAAGGAGTAGCAGGTCCTTTATTCCTAATACATGGTGGGCCATATTATGTTCGTCATTCCAAATGGCAGGTGACAAGCCTCTTTGTGTGTGTAGATACATGGGTGCTATATTTACATCTGAAAAGGGCCTCATGAACAACTACAAGGCCTGAGACACCTAGTAATTGCATATTTGAGTTTTATAATTACTGAAAATTTTGCTTGCTGAAAATAAAGTGCCCATGTAGCAGAGTGCAGCAGACCAAAGCAGATTGACTCTAACTCCTACGTGCACTCGCTGCCTTTGATTACTTATTTCTCTCAACGGGTCCTTCCACATTATTGAAGAATAAAATTGGCTACCTGGGTACATTTGTAAAATCCCTGGGAGAAATATTTTCTACAGTGGAACATGATTTTTAACAATCTCTTTAAGTAAGAATAGAAATTAAATAAATGTTAATATGGGTGCTGCCACAGATGTACCTGAAGCTCAAATTTAGTGAAAATTAAGAATCATTTAGCCATTCTGTATTTCCCAACCACCCACGCATCTATAATTATATAAGCTTCAATCACTTGGAATAAGGTAATTTCAAAAGGAAAGGGGCCCTGATGTATAACTGTTGGATAGAGGCAGACTTGTGTTTCAGTCAAGCTCTGATATTTATTAGCTATGGAATCTTGGTGTAATCGTCTCTCTCAGCTTCTTCCACAAAATGGGAATAATAATAATATCTCAATGGTGTAGATAATATATGTAAATCATGTGTGACATATTATGGATGCTCAATACATAATATTTAACTATTTGAGATAGAAATTTTTCAATCTGTCCAGTTCTCTAAGGATAAATATCTCTAAACACTTGATAACACTGTAATTATTTCTCAAGCTTGCAGATATTTCTTGAAATAATAAATCAATAAATAATACACTAAATATTTTTCACTGCCTTTTTGATATCTGATTTCATGTTAGTTGTTGGGATTTATAAACATACAGTCAGGTAATATTGATTTCAGTATAAAAAATACCCCTGACCTAGACCACCATGTACACCACTTTTATTATTTAGAAATCACTGTCTTTTAGCATGTTAGTTCATTATTTGTACCAATCCACAGTGCATATTCCAACTGCACAGTCTTGCTCTGGGCCCTGGAGGCTGACCCCTGCCAACCCCTTTGACAGTTGGCTCCTCGTTGGATCTGACCATCGGGATGCACAGCACAGGCAGATCGGATGGCAGGAGAAGAGAGGACGAGGCACATTTCCCTTGCCCTCTGTTAGCTTCCGTCATGCTTCTGAAGTGGGAGCTGTGTCTTTTTCTGACAAGGGTCTCCTCTCCTCCCCTACTGCAGCACTCACTGAGTTTAGGTCACACAACTTCCTCTCCTTGTCTCTTTGAATTTCGTATGATATTCATTGTCATAAAGCATTAGTTTTCTGTATACTTTTCAACCATTAACAATGTAAACAACATTTTTAGG
>RJWJ010020975.1:7548-28529 GCA_004363605.1 Indri indri | reverse complement strand
TGTTTCCGTGAGGCGGCGAGAGGGGAGGTTCGTCTTGGGTGACTGAGCGGTTAGGTGGGTGGCCTTTTGTGTGAGCTCGGTCGTTTGCGGAGGTACAACCTGTAGCTCGGACGTCTGTGCCGTTTTCTGCCTTCGCCTCGTAACCGAGCGGTACCTGCCTGAGAAAAGTGGCTGCGCAGGGACGTAGGAGCCTGAACGCTGTGGTGAAAACGATCCGCAAGAAAGATAAAGACAGTCTCGAGGGGACAGTTTTCCAGCCAGAAGGGCCGTCCGTGCAGGCCACCTGAGTGACAGGCGGAGGTGGCGTCGGGTGGAATTGCTTTTGTGGAGAGCGGCCCATGGGGCGGGGGAGGTGGGAAGAAGGGGCGGCTACGCATTTCACAGCCTCGGTTCCGAGCCTGGTCTTCGGGAATCTCAGAAACTCAGAGCTGTGGCCCTCTTATTGCTGATTGGTTTGAGAGACGGCCCGGGGGCCAGAGTGTCTCAGAGGATGGTTTCTAATGCTGCCTGCGCTCCAGAAAGGCCCTATGGCATCATTTTTTATCTTCCTCTTTCCCTTAAGGTCAGCATTCTTCAGAATAGGCATCTCTGCGGGGGAAGAATTGCTGTACATCTTAAAGTAAAGGTTCGGGTGAGTTTCCTTTTTTCTGTTACATGATTTGTGTTGATAGGACTTAAGCCAGACTCGAGATGTAGATTACCAGGATTTCATTCCTGTCTCTGCCTCTGCCTAGCTTATTGCACTCCCTGAAGATAGGGTCTGATGTCAGTATAGGTAGAACCCTTATGGAACAGTCTCTTACAGCGTTAAGTGCTCAGGAAATACTGCTGTTATGTGGTAAGTCTGGATGTGTATACATCAGGAACAACATACATATGAAGGTATTTGTGATGGGTGTTTCCAAGTTCACAAAATGAACCAGAGCCTCAATGGTCTACAATAGTAATTTTTAACCTGAGGTCCTTCCTTTAACTCCATTTGTTACTTTCCAGGGGAAAATGTACAACACTTAATGTATGTTTCTAAAGGTGTCTTTTTTTCCTGAGGAGATACTCCATAATTACATGGCATTAAGAATGGTGTGCATACCCCAAAGACATCAAAACCCATTGGTATAGTCTAGAATCAAAGACTGTTACCTTGTCCACAGTGTTCAGGATGGGGGAAATGTTTAAGTAATTATACCACATTCATTTTATGGAATAACATGCAGGTACAAAGAAGTGTGTTTAGAGATAGTCATAAGAAATAAAAATGCATGTGATGTAATATTAGGCACTACTAATAGTTATTAACAACATATGTGCAAAGTCCTTTAATTACCTAGAAATCTCATATAAGAAGATACTTTGTAAATATCATATCCAACATGACAATTTCATTGATTATTCAGTGAAAGAAGGGAGGAGTGTGGCCATATTTATTAAGCACGTTCTCTGTACCAAACTCTTCTGTCTACATAGTGCATACTCATTAATTTATTGTTGTCTTAGTTTGCACTGCTATAACGAAGTACCATCGACTGGGTGGCTGAAAGAACAGACATTTATTTCTCATAGTTCTGGAGGGTTAAAGTCCAAGATCAGGGTGCCAGCATGGTCAGGTTATGGTGAGGACCCTCTTCCATGTTACACACGGCCACGTTCTTGCTGTGTCTTCACATGGTTTAAAGGGAGCTGAGAGTTCACTGGGATCCTTTTTATAAAGCATTAATCCCATTCACAAGGACTTTGCCCTCTGGCCTAATCACTTCTCAAAAGCCCTGTTTCCTAATACCATCACACTGGGGGATAGCATTTCAAAATAGGAATTGGGGGGAAACAAAACATTCAGATCACTGGGAATCTGCAGAGGTAATTTAGCTACATTTTTGTGTTTAGGGTGGGATTTTGTTACTGAGACAGAGTGAAAGGATGTTTCAGCATGGGAAGGTTGTACCTGTTTCAGACACTGTTTTTTCACTATTAGGCCTTGTATCAGTTTCCTTTTGATGCTGTACTAAATCACCACAGATTTATTGGCTTGACATAACACAAATATATTATTTTATAGTCCTAGAAGTCATAAATCTGAAGTGGGTCTCACTGGGCTAAAAACCAAGGTGCTAGTAGGGCTCTAGCAGGTGTTCCTGCTTGGAGACTCCCAGAAACATCCTATTTCCTTGCCTTTCCCAGTTTCTAGATGCTGTCCACGCACCTTGGCTTATAACCCCTTCTTCCATCATCAAGCAAACAAAGACAAGTCCTTTTTCCATCACATCACATCCCTTAACTCTGAAGACAGAACACATTCTGTCTTCAAATCTTTCTCTTCTTCTGAACCTCTTCTAATTTTAAGGACACTGGTGATTACATTGGGCCCAATGGGATAATTCAGGATAATCTTCCCTATCTTAAAGTCAACTGATTAGCAATTTTGAGTCCATCTGCAACCTTAATTCCCTTTGCCATGTAAGGTAACATATTCATGGGGGCCAGAATTACCATATGGACATATTTCAGAGGCAATGATTTTGCCTACCATAGGCCCAGCCATTCAGAGTTTCCTGAATGATGACCATATACCTCCTCCCCCATAACCATGGTCCTTTTTTGTTTGTTAATTATTTAATTTTGGACTCTCTTCTTCTAATTCTTATAATAGGATTAATGTAGCCCTGCTTGGCGGGATGGGAGGGAATCAGTCCCTAAAGAGCTCTCAGAGAAGAATCTCTAAATTACCCATAATTATACCATCCAGAGATAATTACTGTTAATATTTTGGTATGTATGTTTCCAGTCATCCTCTTTCCCTCTAAGCATGTGTGTGTTTTGTTTCTGGAGCATTGAGGCTTGCAAATTACCATGTAAAAAAGCCAAAGATTCTCCAAATGTTAGTTTATTAACAGAATCCAACCCAGCCATGGGTCACATTATACCTGTGTGCATTTTGGGAGGGGAAGGGCATGCCAGTGATCTTTGTCTTGCTTTGAAATATCTCTCAAATATTTCTACCTTATAGGATTAAAGATACCACAATTGAATCTAATCCATGGCAACACATTTTCAAGAAAGACAGCCTTTTAGAATTAGAGATTCTAGGATTTTAGTGTTTGTTTCACAGGACATGGCAGTAATCACTGATGAGCACTACAGTGATCACTGGGTGCCTTACAAGTATGGAGTTTCCAAATAACGTTAGTAAGGTTATATATACAAGTAACATGTATGGACTATATAGGTAACATTGCCAAGATAGAAGAAAAAGAATAAGATGGCAATAGTTTAAAATGTTCACAAATATCTCCCATTTCACATAGGACACATGACTCAGCCTCTTGCTAATGTTCTCAAATTGGCATTTTCTCCAGTTAGATTCGTTAAGTTAGATGTCTTATGCAGAATCATGTCTCTGTTTCCCTAGTTGCTGGTGGAGAGGGAACATTTCCTCTTTATGTGTCTTAGCATCTTTTTTGCTAATGTGGTTAAACAAAAAATTTCATTCTTTATATCAGGGTCTGAAAGTTGTTCTGGTTAGTATTGATTATACAGACAGGTTCAAGAAGCACATATGTTAATGAATAAATAAATAACAAAATAAAAAATTAGGCTGGGTGCAGTAGCTCATGCCTATAATCTCAGCACTTTGGGAGAGTTGTTTAAGGACATGAGGTCCAGACCAGCCTGAGCAACCTAGTGAGATCCCCATCTCTATAAAAAATAAAATTAGCCGAGTGTGGTGGCTGGCTCCTATAGTCCTAGCTACTCGGGAGGCTGAGGTAAGAGGATCACTTGGGCCCAGGAGATCAAGGTTGCAGTGAGCTTGATTGTGCCACTGTACTCCAGCCTAGATGACAGAGTGAGACCCCATGTCAAGATAAAAAAGAAATTAGAAGCTGGGCACATTGGCTTGTTTCTGTAATCCTAGCTACTTGAAAAGCTGAATCAGGAGAATCACTTGAGCCCTGGAGTTCCAGACCAGCCTGTGCAACATTGCAAGACCCTGTCTCTAAAAGAATAATAATAGTTTTAAAAAGAAGCACATGTTTTACCACAAGAAAAAAAAGCAATTGACAGACTTGGGTTTATCTTCAGTAATAATAGGTAGCTTATATTAAACAATTGTTACATATTATTTCATGTTTTACAGAGATTATCTTACTTGCTAGTTGAAACAGTTGTACTCTATAGTACTTTTATCTGTTTCTACCAGTGAGAAAACAGACACCGTGAGGTTAGTAACTGTGAGAGTTCAGAGTTACACCTTGAAAGTCAGACCTCAGAATAATCTGTGTTCTTAATTTAGTAGAATGTCTTTGCTCAGATTATATATACCTTTTTAATCTACCTTCTCCATTGGTTATTCATAAATTTTTTCTCAATAAGAATCAGTCGGGTGTGGTAGCTCATGCCTATAATCTTAGCACTTTGGGAGAAGGAGGTGGGAGGATCACTTGAGACCGGGAGGCTGAGGTTGCAGTGAGCTATGATGATGCTACTGCACTCATGCCTGGACAACAGAGTGGGACCCTTTCTCAAAAAAATAAATAAATAAATAAATGTCAGGGCCAGATGTGGTGGCTCACGCCTGTAATCCCAGCACTCTGGAAGGCCAAGGTGGGAGGATCACTTGAGGTCAGGAGTTGGAGACCAGCCTGAGCAAGAACAAAACCCCGTCTCTACAAAAAATAGAAAAATTAGCCAGGCTTGGTAGCACATGCCTGTAGTCCCAGCTACTCAGGAGGCTGAGGCAAGAGAAGCACTTGAGCCCAGGAGTGTGAGATTGCTGTGAGCTATGATGACGCCACTGTACTCTAGCATGGGAGACAGAGCAAGACCCTGTCTCAAAAAAAAAAAAAAAAAAAGAATCTGTATCACTGTTAGCATTCCATGCCATTATATAGCAGACCATAATGTATTTAACTGTCCTCTACTATATTTCTGTTTCTGTTTTTTCATTTTTAAACGTTATTCTCTGGAAATTGTGGATAAGATCAGTTGGTGCAATCTATGTCCATGTCCTGGTCGTGATATTGTAGTATAATTTTTAAGTATCTGCACTGTGCCAGACCCTGCGATATTAGTATATTAATGACTAAAGGGATATAACTACTACCTATACATTGTTATAATCCAACAAGGAAGCAAAACTGAATTGAAGAAGCTCAGCGCAGCCTGTAAGCAAGGCCTGTGGAGAATCCCAGCTGCCTTGCCCGAGAGGTGCTAGGAAAGGGGCATCATCCTGGGGACAGCCACGTCTTGACCAGATCACACCCGATCCAGAGGCCACATGAGGTCCGAGTTGGGATGACGCAGGAAGGGCTGTCTTCAGGGAGCAGGATGTGCTCAACGTGACACTGTCCACTCTGACAGCCCTTTCAGGTCTACTCTCAGGCCCCCACCAGGAGAATGTTCTGGACTCCATTTCCCAGAGGCCTCCAAGGCCTGGCCCCATGAGGGGGTGCTGAATTGCATGCTGGGACACACAGGGACTTTCAGGTTCTGCTTTCCTGGGATGCCATCTGAGGTCCTCCTCAACCCTTGCACCCCCTCCTGACATCTCAGTGGTGGTTGGGCCTCAGTGGGGGATTGTTTGCTTCCAAGAAAGAACCCAGAACCCAGGGGTGTGGTGGGGATGGCAATGAGGCAGCCACAGCCTTGAAGTAGAGCCTTGACCTGTGGCTTCCAGACGTGGGAGGATTTGTGTATATTTGTGTGTCAGTGAGTCTGTGCATAAGAGAGACTACATGACAGGTGAGCCCTGTCCCCTGGTCTGTGACACACTTGCGTGTGTGTGTGTGGGGGGGGTGTGATGCTTCCTGGCCTTGTCACAGTAACTGTGACACCTGTGTGTGAATGTCATTGGGAGTGATGGTGGTTCTGGGTGAGGGTCTATACCAATGACACAGCTGGCTTTATCTCCCCGACTCCTCTCAGGGTGAGATAGGTGTGTGTGGGCCCTGTGGAGTGACACAGGGACAGGGCATTAAACTGTGCCATGCACTTGCTTAGGAGTGTGGGAGGGACAAGTGACAGGGCTGTGTTTGCCTTTAGAGCTGTGACACAAGTGTTTTCAAGTGTCTTTGCTGGCAAAGGGGCTGAGTGTGTGTTCGTTTTAGGTGGACACGCTGCTCTGCCACTCTGTGAGGGGCATGCTGCAGGATGGGTGGAGGTGGCACAGCCAGGATGTACCTTTGCACTCCTGTCACATTGACAGGGATGGGCGGGGACTCTCTGGCCTGCCTGTCGGTGGGTGTGACGGAGTCTGGGATTGGGAGTCAGTGAATGGTTTAGGATGCTGTTTGGGCGATCAGGGGCATGGCCTACTGAGCGGGTGTGGCTGTGTCTGACGATGTAATCTGTATTTCCAGTGTCCCTTCTGCTTCCTCTGCCTTCATCTTCCAACCATGTGGTACCTGCGTGGGAGCAGTGGCCCCAGTGGGATGTGAGAGCCAGGACCTCGTCGTGAATGTCATCAACAAAAAGGGCACAGACATAGCCATGAGGTAACTTTAGAGCCGCAAGTGTTTTCCATGCAGACTCCTGTATGACAGGAGCAGAAAGCCTCATGAATGAGATTCCTATTTGGGAGGGGAGAAGTACCTAGCTTGGTACGTGAGAGGGGGGCAGCTCCATGTTCTAGAACCCCAGCTAAATACAGCTTAGTCTCGAAGATCTCTGAAATTCTTGAATGCCTGCGCCGTCTTATTTCTGACTGGTTTTAGCTGTGGCCCGAGGGCAGGTGTGCCCTGGAAGGTATTTTCTAATGTAGTCTGTATTCCAGGAAGACCCTGGTGCTCATTTTTGCCCTCTTCTTCTAGGTCAGCTGTCCTTCAGAAAAAGCATCCTGAGGAGGAATAAGAATTGTTACATACCTTAAAATCGGCTTTATTAAATGTTCATTAAATTTGTGTTTGTATGGTTTAGGACTAATTGCTTTTTATGGCCCTAAATGTCCTCTCTCGTAGCAATTTATCCCAGTAATTCCTCCCCAAGAGGCGTGACAAGAGTATCCCTCTGTGTACTGCTATTGACCAACCCCCTCCTTTGAGTGTTCACATACCCCCTTATCAAATTGTTCAGGTCCTGTGTGCTCTGGTGTTCTAAGAATCTGATGGTATAGAAAAATAGCTTCTAGAGCTTAGCACTTTATTTTGCAGTATGGTTTCATAAGGAGATATTTAGTTTTTAGAGAATCAAACACCAGGTATCTTTGGTCTTTTTCCATGGGACAGGTTTTCAAAACACAGCAAAAGGGGAGAAGGTTTGATTGTTTAGTCAGTACATGACAAAGTTGTCGGCTTTGTGAGGCTTTTTTTTTATTGTTATTATTTTATGTTTTCTAGAGACAGGATCTTACAGTATTGCCCAGGCTGGTCTCAAACTCCTCCTCAAGTGATCCTCCTGCCTCTGCCTCCCAAAGCACTAGGATTATAGGCGTGAGCTACTGAGCCCAGCCTGTGAGGCTTTTAAAAGTGGAGTTTCATCAAATTTCTGTGTCGTCAAAGGCAAGGATGTTTTTCAATTAATCAGTAAATCACAATTTGTTCTGTTAAGAGTGCAATGTGCACCATCCAAGGGATGGGCACGCTTGAAACTCGGACTTGGGGGGTAGTGGGGAGGCAAGGAGGAGAAAGAAGAGGAGAGGTTGGTCTTGCTGTCTCAGAGGAGGCAGAGGCAAAAGAAACTCCACATATAGGTGGACTTGCGTACTTCCAACCCATGTTCTATTATCCAGGACTTCTTTGAGCTGACAGCTTCTGTTTTTCTCAGTTGCTGCTTTGTGTCAACTGTGAGAAACCATATCGTTTGATGTTCAGTATGAGTTCTGGATCTAGGGCAGGGGTTGGCAGACGTGTTCTGTAAAAACTTAGCAAATATTTTATGTTTTTTGGGTCACATATGGTTACATGTAATTTCGTCTCCTTTTTATTTATTTATTTTTTTGGATTATTGTGAGGTTTTTCCCATGACCTTAATTTTTTATTTTTGTTTAATTAATAGTGACAGTCTCTGTATACTTATGGTATACAACTGAGGTTTTGGTATATGTGTGCATGTAAAATGATTAAATCAAGCTGATTAACATGAATCTCACCTCACTTATAATTATATATATAATGAGAACATTTAAATCTACTCTTGGCATTTTTAAAGTTTACTATACAATATTATTCATTCTGTTTGGTCACTGTACTGTACAATAGATCTCCAGAACTTCTTTCTCTTCTCTAACTGAAACTTTGTCCCCTTTTAGCTCCTCATTCCCCATCCTGCCTTCTAGCCCCTGGTAACCATCTCTCTGTGTCTATCAATTCAACTTTTTTATACTCTGCAAATAAGTTAGACCATGCAGGTGCCTGACATATTTCACTTAATAGTGCCCTCCGGGTTCATCCATGTTGTCTCAAAAACCCTATTTCTAAAAGAAAAAAAAAGGAAAAAGACAAGAAAAGATTTTTTAAAAGAAAAATGCAATGACTTTTTTTTTTGTTTTTTGTTTTTTTCCTGTGACAGGGAGGCTCTTACTCTGTTGCCTGGGATAGAGGGCTAGAATGCAGTGGTGTCATCAAAGCTCCCTGCAACCTCAAAGTCCTGGGCTCAGGTGATCCTCTTTCTTTTTTAAGGCTGAATAGTATTTAATCGTATACCACATTTCTTCATCCATTTCTCTGCTGATGGATAAGTAGGTTGAATCCTTATCTTGCCTATTGTGAATAATGCTACAGTGAACACAGGAGTGCAGGTATCTCTATGAGACAGTGATTTCCTTTTCTTTGGATATATACCCAGAGTGGGCGATTGCTAGGTCATATAGTAGTTCTGTCACCCAGGCTAGAGTGCAGTGGCATGATCATGGCTCACTGTAACTTTAAATTCCTGATCTCAAGTGATCCTCCTGCCTCAGCCTCCTGAGTAGCTGGGATTACAGGCATACGTCACCACACTCAGCTCATTTTTCTATTTTTAGTAGAGACACGGCCTTCCTCTATTGCCCAGGCGTCTTGAACTCTTGGCCTCAAGCAGTCCTCCCTCCTTGGCCTCCCAAACTGCTGGGATTACAGCAGTGAGCCTGTAAAATGGAGAAAAGAAAGTGTTATCAAGAAAGTATAAGGAAGAGAAAATATATTTACTATTCATTAAGTGTAAGTGAATCGAGGCCGAGGCGGGAGGATTGTTTGAGCTCGTGAGTTCGAGACCAGCCTGAGCAAGAGTGAGATCCTATCTCTGCTAAAAATAGAAAAAACTAGCTGGACAACTGAAAGTATATAGAAAAAAAAAAATTAGCCAGGCATGGTGGTACATTCCTGTAGTCCCAGCTACTTGGGAGGCTGAGGCAGAAGAATTGCTTGAGCCCAGGAGTTTGAGGTTGCTGTGAGCTAGGCTGACGCCATGGCACTCTAGCCCAGGCAACAGAGTGAGACTCTGTCTCCAAAAAAAAAAAAAAGTATAAGCGAATCATCATACATGTCTTCATCCTCATTGTCTTTGTGTTCAGTAGGCTGAGGAGGAGAAAGAAGAGGAGAGGTTGGTCTTGCTGTCTCAGAGGAGGCAGAGGCAAAAGAAACTCCACATATAGGTGGACTTGCATACTTCCAATGCATGTCTTGAAGGGTCAACTGTAGTTGTTGATAATTTTTTTTAAATAGAAATACTATATCAATAGAAATACTAGATTTAACATGTACAAAGCCAAGAACACCAATGGTGGCAGATACTGAATTTCTGTGGTGCTGTCCTTTGAACACTCTGGCATGACTAAACTGCTGAGTGCTAATACCATGCAATGCAAGTTGTCGATAATTTTTCCATGTATGCCTATCCAGGATATTGGTCTGTAATTTTCTTGTAGTGTCTTTGAGTTTTGTATCAGGGTAATGCTGGCCTCAAAAAATAAGTTTGGAAATATTCCCTCTTCTTCAATTGTTTGGAAGAATTTGAGAAGAATTAGTATTAGGTCTTCTTTGAATGTTTCACTGAGTCATTAGTAAAGCCATCAGGTCCTTGGTTTATCTTTGGTGGGAGACTGCATTACTTATTCAATTTCCTTGCATATTATTGTTGATTCAGATTTTCTGTTTCTTCACGACTGAATCTTGGTTAGTTAGTTTCTAGGGATTTATACATTTCAGTACATTTCAGTAGGTTATTCAATTTTTTGGTGTGTGATTATTCATAGTATTGCCTTATAATCCTTTGTATTTCTGTTATCAGTTGTAATATCTGCTCATTCATTTGGAATTTTATTGATTTGAGTCTTCTCTCTTACTTTCTTTGTTTCTCAAGCTCAGAGTTTCTCAGTGTTGTTTATCTTTTTAAACAATCTAACTCTTAGCCTGGGGCTGTGGCATACAACAGTAATCCCAGCTATTTGGGAGGCTGAGATGGAAGGATCACTTGAGTCCAGAAGTTTGAGGCTGTGGTACACTATGGTCACTTCTGTGAATAGCCACTGCACTCCAGCCTGAGCAACATAGCAAGACCCTTTATTTTATTTTGTTTTCTTTTATTTTATTTTAATTTTTATTTTATATTTTGTTTATTTTATTTTAATTTTTTTATTTGATTTATTTTAGTTTATTTTTATTTTTTATTTCAGAATATTACAGGGGTACAAATGCTTTGGCTATATATATCGCCTTTGCACCACCAAAGTCAGAACTACAAGCATTCCCAACCCCCAGACATCTCACGCTATACCCGTTAGGTGTGAATTTACTCATCCCCTCCTGCCCCCTCCCGCCTGCACGATGCCCTGTGAATGTTACTTCCATATGTGCATGTAAGTGTTGACAAATTAGTACCGATTTAATGGTGAGTCCATGTGGTGCTTAATTTTACATTTTTTTTTTTTTTTTTTTTTGAGACGGAGTCTCACTCTGTTGCCCGGGCTAGAGTGCCATGGCGTTAGCCTAGCTCACAGCAACCTCAAACTCCTGGGCTCAAGCGATCCTTCTGCCTCAGCCTCCCGGGTAGCTGGGACTACAGGCATGTGCTACCATGCCCAGCTAATTTTTTCTATTTTTAGTTGTTTGGCCAATTTCTTTCTATTTTTAGTAGAGACGGGGTCTTGCTCTTGCTCAGGCTGGTCTCGAACTCCTGAGCTCAAGCAATCCTCCCACCTCGGCCTCCCAGAGTGTTAGGATTACAGGCATGAGCCACAGTGCCTGGCCAATTTTTACATTCTTACGATACTTCATTTCGAAGAATGGGCTCCAGCTCCATCTAGGATAGTACAAGGGGTATTAGTTCATCATTTTTTATGGCTGAGTAGTACTCCATGGTATATATATATATACCACATTTTATTAATCCATTTGTGTATTGATGGACACTTGGGTTGTTTCCACATCTTTGCAATTGTGAATTGTGCTGCTGTGAACATCCGAGTGGAGATGTCTCTTTTATAGAATGTCTTTTTTCCCTTGCAGTAAATACCCAGTAATGGAATTGCTGGATCAGATGGTAGTACTACCTTGAGTTCTTTGTGGTATCTCCAAATTAATTTCCATAGAGGTTGTATTAGTTTGCAGTCCCACCAGCAGTGTAAGAGTGTTCCCATCTCTCCGCATCCACACCAACATTTGTTGTTTGGGACTTTTTGATAAGAGCTTTTCTGACTGGAGTTAGGTGATATCTCATTGTGGTTTTGATTTGCATTTCCCTGCTGATTAGAGATGTTGAGCATTTCTTAATATCTTTGTTGGCCATTAGTCTGTCTTCTTTTGAAAAGTTTCTGTTAATGCCTTTGCCTGCTTTTTAGTGGCATTGCTTCAATTTTTCTTGTTGATTTTCCTGAGTTCTATATTGATTCTGGTAATTAGCCCTTTGTCAGATGTGTAGCATGCAAATATTTTCTCCCATTCTGTAGGTTGTGTGTTCACTCTGATAGATTCCTTGGCTGTGCAGAAGCTTTTTAATTTGATCAGGTCCCATTTATTTATTTTTGTTGTTGCTGTGATTGCCTTTGGGGTTGTCTTCATAAATTCTTTGCCTAGGCCATTGTCTGTAAGAGTTTTTGCAACATTTTCTTTTAGAATTCTTAAGGTTACCTGCCTTAGGTTTAAGTCTGTTATCCATAGTGAATTTATTTTTGTGAGAGGTGAGAGGTGCAGATCCTGTTTCAGTGTTCCACATGTGGCTATCCAATTTTCCCAGCATCATTTATTGAATAAGGATTCTTTTCCTCAGTGTATGTTTTTGTCTCTTTTGTCAAAGATCAGATGGCTGAATGAGGATGGTTTTATATCTGGGTTCTCAGTTCTGTTCTATTGGTCTTTGTCTCTGTTCTTGTGCCAATACCATACTGTTTTGGTTACTATAGCCTTGTAGTATAGTTTGAAGTATGGTAGATTGATGTCTCCTAATTTCTTCTTTTTGCTTAAGGTTGCTTTTGCTGTGTGGGGTCTTCTCTGGTTCCATACAAAGCGTAGAATTATTTTTTCTATATCTGGGAAGAATGATGTTGGTATTTTAATATTTTAATAGGGATTGCATTGAATCTGTAGATCACTTTGGGTAGTATAGACATTTTAACAACGTTGATTCTGTTGATCCATGAGCATGGTATGGTTTTGCATCTGTTTACATCCTCTGCTATTTCCTTCCTCAGTGTTTCGTACTTCTCCCTGTAGAAGTCTTTCACCTCCTTAGTTAAATATATTCCTAGGTATTTTATTTTCTTTGTTGCTATTGTGAAAGGTATTGAGTCTTTGATTTGGTTCTCAGTTTGACTGTTGGTGTATATGAATGCTACTGATTTGTGTACGTGAATTATGTAACCTGAGACTTTGCTGAATTTATCAATTCCAGTAGTCTCATGGCAGAATCTTTGGGGTTTTCTAGATGTAAGATCATATCCCCAGCAAAGAGCGATAGTTTGACCTCTTCTGCCCCCATTTAGATGCCTTTGATTTCCTTTTCTTGTCTGATTGCTCTGGCTAGGACTTCCAGCACATGTTTAATAGAAGTGATGATCGAGGGCAACCTTGTCTGATACAAGTTCTAAGCAAGAATGCTTTCATTTTTTCCCCATTCAGTATGATGTTGGCTGTGGTTTTGTCACATATGGCTTTTATCATTTTGAGGTAAGTACCGTGTATGCCTATTTTGTTAAGCATTCTTATCATAAAAGGGTACTGATTTTCTTGAATGCTTTTTCTGCATCTATTGAAAGGATCATATGGTCTTCATTTTTACTTCTATTTATGTGGTGAATTACATTTATAGATTTGCGTATGTTGAACCATCCCTGCATCTCTGGGATGAAGCCCATGTGGTCATGATCGATTTTTTTTTTTTTTTTTTTTTTTTGATGAGCACCTGAACTCAGTTTGCTAGGATTTTATTGAGAATATTCGCGTCTATATTGATAAAGGATATTGGTCTGTAGTTTTTTCTTGTTGTTGTTGAGTCCTTTCCTGGCTTTGGTATCAGGGTGATATTGGCTTGGTAAAACGTGTTTGGGAGGATTCCTTCCTTGTCAATGTTGTGGAATAATTTCTGCAGGATAGGCACCAGTTCTTTTTTGTAGGTCTGGTAAAATTCAGATGTGAAACCATCGGATACAGGACTTTTTTTAAGAAAGGTTTTTTTATTGCTGCTTCAATTTCTATACTTTATATTGGTCTTTTCAGGAATTCTATTTCTTTCTGATTGAGCCTAGGGAGACTGTGTGTTTATAAGAATTTGTCCATTTCCGTCACATTTTCAAGTTTATGTGCAGAGAGATTTTTGTAGTATTCATGGATGATATTTTGTATTTCCGCGGTATTAGTTGTAATTTCTCCTTTTTCATTCCTGTCTGAGCTATTAGAGTTCTTTCTTTTCTGCTTCTGGTTAATCTAGAAAGAGGCATGTCAATTTTGTTTATCTTTTCAAAAAACCAACTTTTTGTTTTATTAATCTTCTGTATAGTTATTTTGTTTTTGATTTCATTTAGTTCTGCTGTGATCTTGATTATGTCTTTTCTTCTGCTGGGTTTGGGATTGGTTTGCTCATCCTTTTCTAGTTCCTTGAGATGATTCATTAGATTGTTTATTTGTGATCTTTCTATCTTTTGGATGTAGGCTTTTATAGCTATAAATTTTCTTCTCAGGACTGCTTTACCTGTGTCCCACAGATTTTGATAACTTGTGCCCCCTTTATCATTTAGTTCAAACAGTCTTTTGATGTTCATTTTAGTTTCCTCAACCCGACTATCATTCAGCAGTACATTGTTTAGTTTTCATGACTTTGTGTAGAGATGAGTGTTTCTGTTGGAGCTGATGTCTAATTTTATTCCACTGAGAAGATGTATGATATAATTTCTATTTTTTTAAATTTGTTATGACATGCTTTATGGCCTAGGATATGGTCAATCTTAGAGAGTGTCCCATGAGCTGATGAGAAAAAGATATTCAGTGGTTTTTGGGTAGAATGTTCTGTAAATGTTTGTCAGGCCCATTTGTTCTATAGTTCTGTTTAAGTCCATTGTTTCTTTATTTCCTGTTTGGAGGATCTGTCCTTCCTGTCAGAGGGGTGTTGAAGTCCCCTGCTATTACAGTGCTGCTCTTTATCATTTTGTTTCAATCAAGTAGGATTTGCTTTATGAATCTGGGCGCACCTGTGTTAGGTATGTAGCTATTTAGAATTGTTATGTCTTCTTGTTGAATTGTTCCCTTTACCATTATATGATGACCATCTTTGTCTTTCATTACTTTTGTTGATTTGAATACTAAGTTATCTGAAATGAGAACTGCTACACCAGCTTTATTTTGGTTTCCATTTGCATGAAATATTGTTTTCCATCCCTTCACCTTGACTGTGAATGAGTCCTTTTTGGTTAGATGTGTTTCCTGAAGACAGCAGATACTTGGCTTGTGTATACTTACCCATTCAGCCAGCCTGTGTCTCTTTAGTGGGCAGTTCAAGCCATTCACATTTATTGAAAGAATTCGTAAGTGATGCAGCTTTCTGTTCATCCTGTTGAGTTGAACTTTGTTGCTTTGTTTTCTCTCTTGAGCCACTGTGGTGGCTCATTAGGTGATTTTGTCTATTGGGCTGATCTGTGTGTAACACTGTTCTGAGTACTTCCTGGAGGGTAGGTCTTGGTGTCGACAAATACCCTCAGTGTTTGCTTGGCTGAGAAGATCTTTATTTCTCTTTCAAATATGAAGTTTCCTATAGGAAACTTAGTTTTGCAGGATACAAAATTCTAGGATGGGCATTATTCTGTTTGAGAGGACTGAGAATAGGGGGGCCCCAGTCCCTTCTGGCTTGTAAGGTCTCAGTTGAGAAGTCTGCAGTTAACCTGATGGGTTTTCCTTTGTAGATTACCTGCTGCTTTCACTTTACAGCTTGTAGGGGAGCCTCTTTTGTGTTTATTTTGGCCAGTCTGATGATTATGTGTCATGTAGTGGATCTCCCAGGAGTCCTTTGAGCTTCTTGTACCTAGATATCTAGATTTCTAGCAAGACCAGGGAAATTTTCCTACATTATTCCCTCAAATAGATTGTCCAACCCTTGTGTATTTTCTTCTTCACCCTTAGGGATGCTTGTCATTCTTACATTAGGCTTCTTCACATAATCCCACATTTTTTTTTCTTTTCTTTTCTTTTTTTCTCTTTCTCTTTTTTTTTTTTTTTTTTTTTTTTTTTTTTTTTTTTTTTTTTTTTTTTTTTTTTTTTTTTTTTTTTTTTTTTTTTTTTTTTTTGCTTTTTTTTAATTCTTTCTTATTTCAGCTCTGTACACAGCACAGAATCCCACTTTTTTTTGTAGGCTTTGCTCTTTTCTCTTATTTCTCTGCTGTCTCTGTCATTGACTTGTTTAATTGAAAGATGTTGTCTTCAATCTCTGAGATTACTTCTTCTGCTTGATCTAACCTATCCTTAAGGCTTTCCACTGTGTTTTGTAATTCTTCGAATAAATTTTTTATTCCCAGAAGTTCTGTTTGATTTTTCTTGAATATTTCAATTTTTTAGTGAATTTTTCATTCATTTCCTGCCTTTTTGGGGTTTCATTGTGTTGGGTTTCCATTTTATTTTGCATTTCATTGAGTTTCCTTACAATCCGTATTTGAAATTCTTCATCTTTGTCATTTCAATGTTCTGATTTTGGTTGGTATCCATTGCTAGAAAGCTGGTGTTCCCTTTTGGGGCTAGCCTTTCATTCGATTCTTTATACTTCCAGAGTTCTTTTGCTGATTCTTTCTCATCTGGAGCAGCTGTTGCTTCTTACCTTTGGATTTTATTTTGTTTAAATAATGACATGCCCAGTTTAGTCTCTTAACCAGTAGGTGGTGTTTGTCGGTGGGAATCAACCACACCCTGTATGATGAGTTAGTAAATGCAGTAAAAGTGCATACAAATTGACCTCCCTGTCAGTAGGTGGCGCTTTCCAGGAGGAAAAGTTTGCAATGCTTTTTGGGGTCCTGCGGCTAGCTCTAATTCCTCAGGAAAAGCACTCTAGTGCTCCACGTGGTGGGTGGGTGGGGCCCTGGGACTTCCAGGCGTGTCCTTATTCTCCACCTCAGCGGGGGCAGGTTGAAGGGGGTGATACTGGGCAACAGTCCAAGATGCAAGGGAGAGGAATTTTAACTGCTCTACCTACCCTTCTCACTGGTCACCAATCCTCTCGGGGCTTAATCTCCACCACCAATGCCTTTCTACTTCCAGTTCTGCTCCACAACCTCTTCCCATGGAGTCTCCCTATAGGTTCAGACACCCTTCCAGCCCTCATTCGATCTTTGTCTGTTTTTTTCTCTTTCATCTAAAATTTCTCCTTCTCGCAGAGCCGCTCTGGCTAGTGGTGTCTCTTGTCTGCCATCCTGCCTCCCCTCGAAGATGCTATCTTTAAAAAAAAAAACAAAAACTCTTAGTTTTGTTGATCTTTTTGTACTGTTTTTCCAGTCTCTATTTCATATATTGCTGCTTTGATCTTTATTCTTCCTTCTACCAACTTTGGGCTTAGTTTGTTCTTCTTTTTCTTGTTACTTGAGGTGAAAAGTTGTTTGAGATCTTTCTTTTTTTCTCGACATAGGTGTTTATTGCTATGAATATCCCTCTTAGAAGTGATTGTGCTACCTCCCATAAATTTGTGGATATTGTATTTCCTTTCAAAATATTTTTTAATTTCCCTTTTAACTTCTTCTCTGGCCCATTGGTTTAATGTCTTGTTTAATTTCTACATATTTGTGAACTTACCTAAATTCTTCTTGTTATTGATTTCCAGGTTCATGCTTTTGTGATTTGAAAAGATACTTGATATACTTTCTGTCTTCTTAAATTCCTTTTGTTGCATGACATAATATATGACCTATCCTGGAGAATGTTTCGTGTGCACCTTAGGAGAATGTATATTCTGCTGCTGTTAGATAGAAGGTGTAAAATATATCTGTTAGTTTCATTTGGTCTAAAGTGTAATTCAAGTCTAATGTTTCCTTATTGATTTTGTCTGAATAATCATCCTTTGTAGAAGGTAGGGTTTGAAGTTTTCTTTCTATTATTGTATTGAAATCTGTCTCTCCCTTAAAATCTCTTAATATTTGCTTTATATAGGTGCTCCTGTGTTGGTTGCATACATATCTATAATTGATATATCATCTTGATTGACCTTTTTTATTATATAATGACCTTTTTCTCTTTTTAGTTTTTGAGTTAAAGTCTATTGTGTCTAATACAGGTGTAAACACTCCTCTCTTCTGGTTTCCATTTACATGGAGTATCTGTTTCTGTCTCTCACTTTGCTTTTATATGGGTCCAAGGTCTAAAGTGAGTTTTTATAAGTAGCTTATTCTTGGATCTTGTTTTGTTATCCATTCATCCACTTTGTTTTGATTGAAGAACATAATCCATTTATATTTAATGTAATTATTGAGTGGTAAGTACTTAATGTTCTCATTTTGTTAATTGTTTACTGACTGTTTTGTCTTTCCATTATTCTTTTTTTCTAGTCTTACTGTCATCCTCTGCGATGTGTTGACTTTTGTGGTGGTATGCTTTGATACTTTCTCCTTATCTTTTGTGTATCTACTAGATGTTTTTTCTCTGTGTTTGCCATGGACTTACATAAAGCATCTTATAGTTATAATATTATAATTTAAGCTCATAAAAACTGAACTTTGTGTACAAAAACTCTGCACTTTTACTACTCCCTTCTACCCCATTGTATGCTATAGATGTCACATTTTACATCTTTTATGTGTCCATTAACATATTATTTTAGCTATAGTTATTTTTAATACGTTTATCTTTTAGCTTTCATACTAGAGTTTGAAGTGGTTTACACACCACCAGTACATTTTGGAGTATTGTGAATTTGACTCTGTATTACCCTTTACTCTCTTAGGTTTTCATGTTGTTACTTAATGCCCTTCTGTTTCAACTCAAAGACCTCCCTTTAGCATTTCTTATAAGGCAGATCATGTAGCAATAACTCCTTCAGCTTTTGTTTTGTTGTTGTTGTTGTTTGTTTGTTTGTTTGTTTAGTAGACACAGAGTGGAGTCTCACTGTTGCTCAGGCTGGTCTCGAACCCCTGACCTCAAATGATCCTTCCGCCTCAGCTTCCCAGAGTGCTAGGATTACAGGCATGAGCCACTGCGCCCAGCCTCTTCGGCTTTCGGTTGTCCTGAAATATCTTTCTCACCTTCATTTCTGAAGGACAGTTTTGCCAGGATAGTGTTCTTGGTTGACAATTTTTTTCTTTCGCCATTTTTAATATATCATCCCACACACTTCTGGCTTACTAGGTTTCTGTTGAGAAGTGTGCTGGCAGCCTTATGAAAGTCCCCTTATATGTGACCAGTCTCATCAATTGCTGGTTTCAAGATTGTCCTTTTCTTTGACTTTGGACAGTTTATTATAATGTGTCTCAGAGTATGCTTTGGATTGATCTTGGCCCTTTGAGCTTTGTGGACTGGATGTGCAAGCCCCTGCCAGGATTTGGGAAGTTTTTATTCAGTATTTCTTTAAATAGCTTTCTGCCCCATTTTCTTCCCTCTCTTCCCTTTCTTGAACTCTCATAACCGATGAGTCTCATAGTTCCCTTCTTAATTCTTCACTTTTTTTCAATCCTTTTTGTTCTTTTTGTTCTTTTCTTGGCTAATTTCAAATGACCTGTCTTCAAGTTTGCTAATTCTTTCTTTTGCATGATCAAATTTGCTGTCAATATTCTCTGTTGGATTTTTGAGTTTGTCATTGTATTCTTCAGCTCCAGGATTTCTGTTGGTTCTTTTTTATGGTTTCTGGGTTTTTTACTAAATTTCTTTTTCTTTTTTTCATGAATTATTTTTTTAATTTCATTTAGTTGTCTTCCTTTGTTTTCTTGCATCTTGTTGAGCTTCTATAAATGGATTATTTTGAATTCTTTCTCAGGCAGTTCATAGATATCCATTTTGTAGGGATGTGTTACTGCTGCTTTATTAGTTTCCTTTGGTGGTGTCATAGCTGCCTGATTCTTTGTTATCTGTGTAGTCTTGCATTGGTGTCTGCACATTTGAGGGAGCACATGCCTCTACTAGTCTTTACATGCTGCTTTCTACACATTAATGCCTTCTTCTGTTAGATCACCTAACTGATAGGACTTCACCCGGATTGCGGTTGAGTGGGATCGAAGCTGGGACATGTGACTAACCCTGGTTCTGCAGTGGGGTCTCTGGTTGACAGGCCTGTTACCAGGGACTTTACAGGACACAGATCCCTCTCTGGTCCTTGAGTGGTCTCGACTGTCTCCATGACTGTGGTCCATAGGGCTAGTGCTGGGACCACAGGTCACAGACCTGTGTACCTGGCAACAGGTATACAAATGGGTTTGGCTTCATCTGTGTTCCTGGGTGCGCTTCCACTTGGTCACTGGCTGAGTCCCTGAGCAAGAAGTACTGCCACAGTCTGCAGAACCAAGTCACAGGGCTGCTGCAAGATCTACAGCCAAGGCCAAGATTGGTAACCTGTGTCCAGGGTAACAACAGGCATGATTCTCAGGAAGTTCCTGAGCAGGTAGGCATACTCTCATACCACAGCAGAGTGGCTTGAGCTGATTTATACAGTTTTTTTCAAATACCACAGTGGGATGAAGTTCAGCAGGTCATCCTACACGGGCACTTTTGGGTGTGCCTCCCTCAGGTCCCTGGATGGGCAGAACTGCCCCCAGACTGCAGCCAAGAGGTGTTGGAGTAGAGAAGCAGGGCCTGCTATATGTGAGTTCCCCCTCCAAAACTCATTTTGAAATTTAATTGCCACTGAAACAGTGTTGAGACGTGGAACCTTTAAGAGGTGATTAGATCAAGAGGGCTCGGCTCGCATTAATGGATTAATGATGTTATCAGGGTTTGTTATTACAAGAGTGGATTTGTTATAAATGTGAGCTTGGCCCTTTCTTGCTTTCTCATGCATTCCTTGGGATGACATAGCACAAAAGCCCTTGCAAAATATAGGTAACCATGATTTTGTACTTCCCAGCCTCAGGAACCATAAGCTAAATAAATTTCTGTTCATTATAAATTGCCCAGTCTATGTCATTTTATTATCGCAACATAAAATGGACCAAAACAGGACTGTTTCAGATATACTGTGAGATTGAGGTCTGCAACTCTGTCCTGGTGGCCCAGACAAATTTCCCAGACTTTATCTTAGCAGGCAGAATTGCTCTCAAAATGCAATTAAGCGGCCGGGCGTGGTGGTTCACGCCTGTAATCCTAGCACTCTGGGAGGCCGAGGCAGGAGGATTGTTCAAGGTCAGGAGCTTGAGACCAGCCTGAGCAAGAACAAGACCCCATCTCTACTAAAAATAGAAAGAAATTATCTGGACAACTAAAAAATATATAGAGAGGGCCGGGCGCGGTGGCTCACGCCTGTAATCCTAGCACTCTGGGAGGCCGAGGCGGGCGGATCGTTCTGAGCTCAGGAGTTCGAGACCAGCCTGAGCAAGAGCGAGACCCCGTCTCTACCAAAAATAGAAAGAAATTAATCGGACAGGTAAAAATATATATAGAAAAAATTAGCCGGGCATGGTGGCGCATGCCTGT
>RJWJ010020974.1:0-28431 GCA_004363605.1 Indri indri | reverse complement strand
GTATTTCCTGTATCCCACTGAGTGGCCAGGCATGTTAGGAACTTAAGGAGGAACATTATTTTTTCATCCCTCTGACCTAGCACAGTCATCTTGAGTGATACCAAGATGAAAACAACAACCTGACCTGGAGAATATTACAGCTCAGCTGAACAGGCTGCTCCAGTGGGTTATAATAATGGCATTTTACACTCCGCTTCTATTGGAGATATTGTCAATATATTGTGGATGTCTTTTCCCTTCAGGCTTTGGGTAAAAGGTCACTTCCTCAAAGAGCCTCCCTTGATCTAAGTAAGGCTCCCATTCATCCCTTCTTCATTATTGTCTTTTACTGCATTGTATTTTTAATAATATTTATAACACATTACAATTAGATATTTATTCTTCCATGCACCTAGCAGTGAGCACAATAGCTTAGCATATGGCAGGTAGCTGAAAGAAGGAATGTTACCAGTGGCTCCATGAGGCTCCCTGCACCAGGCAGGGAAATCCTCAGTGCATGCGCATGAGCTCCAACGAGCCCCTCCTTACCCTGCAACACCTTTCTGCCTCTTATCTTCACCAGAAGAACTTCACCTGAAACTGCCATCTAAGACAACCCCAGTACCTAGTAGAAAGTTTTATAAAACCTAGCTGTCAACATTCTGTCCAGAACTTAGGAACTGAATAATTCAACAAGCAGCTTTACTGAGCAAAGTATATGGACAGCAGACATCAGAAAAAATAAAAATAATAAATGAACACAAAAATATATACAACATCAAGAGACATCAAATAAGTGCATACTTAATCCTCTATTTCCACCTGCTAAAAATATTTTATAAAAAAACATAACAACTAATGCTAATGGGTTTGTGTTTGAGGTGAAACAGGTATACTCATCCATTGAAAACTGTCCCTCTCCTTTGGGAAATAATAACATGAAGGAAAAGTGATGATGTTAATGCCCTCTGAGCCACTCCTTCATATTTATACTAAGGAGGTAATTCAAAGGAAATTAAAAAGGTAATATGCACAAAAACATTTATTTAGTAAACAAATGTTTTCACTGCAAATATTTGGAAAACATTTATATGCCCAATAGTTAAAGAATGGCTGTAGTATAAAAAAGTGATCCAAAAAAACATTAGCTGCCATCAAATATTGATCAAATGAAGTGACTACTAGGGAAGGGAATCAGCACTATACAAAATTATGTGTACCATAATTCATTCATTGAAGAGCTACTTAGTAAACACCTATTATATACCAGACACTATTCTAAGAGCTGAGAATGTATCAGCAAACACAACAAATTCCCTTCCCTCACTGAGCTTTTATTCCAGTTGGTAAAGATAGATAATAACCCAATAAGAAATAAAATTGCTGATGCTTTTCCAACAAGGACAATAGCTGATTACATTCAACCACCAAACATATGTCCATGAGCAAGTAAAGTAAAATAATTTTTTTCCAAAATAGAATCTGTTAAAATGTTAACATTTGTTTTCCAAAGTAAATATGTCTAAGTTACTGATCAAATGAAAAACGCCAAGTGTGTCTATTGCAGGAAGGCACAAACCAGGGAAATTGTATTTCTCAAAAAAGATGGCAAGGATGAAATTAACTCCAGAAGAAAGCATGCCTGACTTATATGGGCTTTAATCTACCTTTCTCTTTCTATCCTGGTTGAAATTTCTACCTGATATAAATAAAAATACAGTTTTACAGAGCTGAAATCCTCAGAAACTATATGAAAAGTAGGTCTCTTTCAGTACGCTGCTTGTTTCCTGCATAGTACTTACCATAATTGACAATCATTTTACTTATTTGGCGTGTTTAGTTGCTTTGGGTCTCTGTCTTCCCCTTGGAAGGTCAGCCTCACAGTGGCCAGGGCCTCGGATGTCTCATTTGTCAGCATATTCCCAGCACTTAGTACAGCCTTTGGCAAAAAACCGTAGTGTCATTCTGGACTCTATTTCTCTCACATCTCACCTCTGATCTTGGTTCTGCCTGAAAAATACTTTTAGAATTCAGCCACTTCACACTTCATTCTTGCTGGAACACAATTCCTTATAGGTCTCTTGCATGTATTTCTACCCAACTTACAAGCAGAAACGCTGGTACCTTTTGTTCTGCCTATCTTTTCAAGGAGGCTGTATTGCAAATAGCCTTGGAAGATAATATTCCCCTCTGGAGCAGTGGCCAGGCTTGTTTGCCATCCAGTACATTAGGCAAGTTTGCTTGTAGTCCATTATAAAAGATTGAGGTTTCCTAAGCTCGAGGTCCCTCTGCTGTGACACAAACTCACTATACACACAACATCCACCCAGGCCACTCTGCATTCCCTCATGAGACTTGAGAGACAAAGAGAATGACATAAACGTGAAGCTCATGCTGACTACGATATCATGAGAAATAAAGTCCTTTTTCTCTAATCCAGAAATCTCACGTGTCTTCTGCCAGCATCCATGAAGCTGTATCGAGCTAACTTTCTAACTTGAAAGTGGTAGTGTAAATCCTCCAGTCCTTAACGGTTTTTGACAGTCCTGTACTCCTGCCCTGTCACTATCAACCATCATCTCTCCCTCTAATAGCCTCCTACAGGGTCTCCTGCCTCCACCCTGGTTCCTCTACAGTCTTTTCTGCACATGGAAGCCAGGACCCATTGAAAACTAAATTAAATATAGCAACTCCTCTGCCTAAAGCTCTCCAGTGGCCTCTGTCTTTACAATGCCCTGCAAAGGCCAAAGTGTTTGATTCTCTATCTTTCTATATCTCATTTTATTCCACTCTCCCTACCTCTCCATCAGCTCTAGCCAAGATGTTCTTGCTGTTTCTCGAGGCACGCTCCCATTTCAAGGCCTTTACACTTACTGTTCTTTCTGCCTGAAATGCCCTCCACAGAGGTAGATCATTTCCTCACCTCTTTCAGGCCTCTGCTCAAACATGGCTTTCTCAGCAAGGCCTTCCCAGATCACCCTATTCAGAATTGCAATCCCCCCTTCGCACGCTTAGACCCTTTCTCTGTTTTATTTCTCTCCATATCATTTTTCAGCTTCTAATAAACCATTTGACATTTATTTCTGTTTATGTCTCCTTGAATTAGAATGTAAGCTCCAGAGGGCAAGGACTTTGCTTCGTTCATTTCAGTATCCCTAATTTAGAGCAACTCTCTAATCTAGAATGATTTATTAAGTTGGTATTTGATAAATGCTTGTTAAATGACTGAGTGTGGACTTCTAACCAGGCCAGGCTCAATCCCTTTTTAACTATGTCACTTTGAACAGGTTGCATAGCTTCTCTGAGACCTAGTTTCCTGATTTAAAAAAAAAAAAATTATCTTCTCATATGATTGTTGAGTGGACTGAAGCACAAATGAAAAGCACTTACTAGGTATTACTACATTAATAACATTAATGACATTTCCTCTTAATAAGATCTCAATGAAATTTATGTCAGTTACACACTGGGTAATTAATTTGTATTAATTACATATTAGTGATTCGGTATCACCAGGAAAAGCTTTATATATCTTATATATCACAAAGCATACCTCTTTGTCTTTATATCCTCAGGATACAGCCCAGTTTCTAGCAAACACTAGTCACTCAGTACGGGCATGCTGGTTTTTGCTTTCTCTCATTATAAAAATAATCTCACATTAAAGAAAATTTGGAAAATAGGGAGAAGAAACAAGTCACCTACAGTCCAACAATAGTAATATCATCATTATTTTTTTACTGTATTTTCTTCCGGACTTTTTCCTATGACTATTTCTCCATTTTTATATCCTGCTTATTTTTTTTCTTACTTTTTTATATAAACATTTTTCCATATAGCTGTATTGTCTTCTCAACCATCAGTTTCTAATAGTTGTAACATTTTTTCAAGTAGATGTATCATAGTTTACTTGATCATTTTCTCATTATTGGATATTTAGGTGATTTACAACTGTTCACTTCAATAAATTTTATAGGATTTAAAAAGAGAGGAAAGGACACATCTCCCTCCCTCCCTCCCTTCTTCTCTCTCTCTCCTTCTCTCTCTTTCTCTCTTTCTCCACCTCTTCTCTCCCCACTCCCCTCTCTTCTAAACTGAAGTATGTATTGCCCTATTGAGGGAAGAGGAACCAAATTCCTCTACTCTTCATTTGCAAGAGAACACTTCTAAATAATTCATGAGTACATAAAGATGGAAAAGATATGTATCATCTAGCTGATTATTAACATAATACAGCCAAATGAAACATTATCCTAAAAAGTTACTTAATTGCAGCTGTGGAAATGAGACTTTGAACATTTTAGAAAGAAGTCATATTTGAGATGTAAATAAATACATTTCAAAATTATTTTAAGGCATTGCCTAGTGCAAATTCCTCCCTGTAAATGGTGGTTATTGGTTTTTTCCCCATAAAAATGGAAAATCAGTCCTTGCAATTTGCTAAGTTAGTGAAAAATCTAGAAAATAATGTAGCAAACTTCTAAAATATCTATAAATAAAAGATAACAAAATCAGCTACCTTTCTGTATATAAATGTTAGTGGGTTTTTTTTTTAACTTTTTAATTGGGTCACATGGAAAATAGCTCAAATGGTAATATGGAAACTAGCACTGATAATGTTTAATTATATAATTCCTAAAAGAAAGGTATACTTCTTATATGAAAAATGGAAACTATAAATAGAGAAAAATATAAGTATAATGGCATTTATTTTACACAGAGCCAAGCAAAGTAAAAAGAAATGGAAGGCTGGAACATTAACAGACTCTTTGTAGGTTACCGGATGCATGTAAGATTCAAAAACTCAGAAGGTCTATGAGTTCCAATTTTTTTTTCCTTCAGTCTTCCCTCCCTGAGCCCCTCTCTTCCAATCTCTGTCAGCTGCATTCTAGGCCTGATTGTGTCCTGGTTGTGCAGTTGCATCTTGAATTTCCCTTTGCAGCTCTGTGTTCAAATCCCTGTTTCCTAGATTCAATGTCTTCTTATTCTTATCCCCTTATTTTGGTTAAAGTACATCTTCTAGTTACTTCCTAAGAAAGTGAATGTTTTCAGTAATTGCACATTTAAAAAATATCTTTATTCTACCTTTTATCCTACTTAATAGGATTGGCTATTCATAGGGATTAATAGTTTGGCTTGGTGCATACTCTTAAAATTTTGAAGGCATTGCTCCAATATTTTTCAGTATCAGTTCTTGGAGTTGAGAAATCCATGCCATTTAAACTTAAGGGTGGAGGTAGAGGGCCTGGGGCAATACATCTGGCTGTCAGATTTCTGAGATTAGAGTGGAGAGGGGAGTTGGTGCTGAGAGTTCCATTACTTACTAAATGGACTCACTTGATCTCTGTTTTAGTCCTTGCTTTGTTTCTTCACTCCACTGTGCTTACTGTCACTGACTTCAAGCCTCCTCCAGTTCAAATCCTCTAAAGAATAAACCTGTTGTTCCTGAAAGACAGGAGGCCAGGATAGCTGCCCCATTGCCTGGCAGGGAGAAGAAGACTTGAAAGGCCCAACCACTTACATTCCTTCTGTTTGTGTCGCTACATATACTACTCCCCAATCTTCTGCAATACCTGGTTCTTCCAAAAGCTGAGCCTCCAGAGGGTGTCCAGGGTGAATTGGCATATTTCTAGTATTAATATAATCATAACTATCTCCTCATCTGCTTTATGTCTTTCAAGAATTTTTCATCCACTTCTATCTCTTCTCTGTGTTCTCTGTCCCTGTGAAATAATAACTTTATCCTTTATTGTCTTTTTCTAAAAAGTGTTAAAGGGAAAGAGCTTCCTTACTTTTTAAATGAGGGACTCTCTGAGGCCTCCTTGACCCCAGACTCCCCTGGTCCACTGTTCTATTCCTTCCCTAAAGCTCTTGGAGGGCTATGAACAGCTCTCTAGCAGCTGTTTACTTGATATTACATTCCATCTTGGTTTGCCTTCTATTTCATGTAAGTTAACTGTAAGCATCTCACTACAGGGACAAAGACTAATATTTCTTATGCAGCCCCAAAATGCTCAAAATAGGCTATCTCAAGACTTTAGTTTGCTTACAGATCACTTAGAGAACTTGTTTAAAATGAATATTCCCAGATTTTACCTCAAAGAAATTGAGTATGACTGCGACAGGGTCCCAGGGATTGGATACCTGACAGGCACACTCACGTGATTCTGACACAGGTGGCCTTGGTCTATACTGTGAGATATATTGTCTAAGGACAATCCTGAGCACTTGTTTGATAATTAAATGAGCTGATTACATTCGTTGATTTGTTGTTCTACCCCATTTTATCTTTAAAATGTTGGAATTTTGGTTTAGCTTAATATGCCATCATGAATCTAACATCCATGAATTCATCTCTTTTTTTTTAGACCTGTTATAATATTTTTTTCTTTAATACCTCTTAGGATTACAAATTTAATAAGTTCACAATCATCCATATTAAGCATAGTTCTATGTTATTTTGTTGCCCTTGATTTATTTTTTATAAGTCTCACAGGAATTCTTGTTTTATATTTTGGATTTGGCAAATGTCTTAGTCAGCTTGAGCTGGCATAACAAAATACCACAGACAGGGTGGACTAAACAATGAATTTATATTGTCCAATGGAGGCTGGAAGTCCACAATCAGGGTGCCAGCATAGTTGAATTCTGGCGAGGGCTCTCTTCCTGTGTGTACTCACATGGTCTTTCCTTGGTGTATGCACGTTGATCTTTCTTACTCTTCTTGTAAGGCCACCGATCTTACTGGATTATGACCCCACCTTTACGAACTCATTTAACCTCAATTACCACCTTAAAGCCCTATCTCCAAATACAGTCACGTTGGGGGTTAGGGCTTTAACACATGAATTTGGGAAGGACACAATTCAGTCCATAGCAGCAAACTACACAAAATATTTAGGTACGGTTACAGTTACACATAAATGTGTACACTCAAGACTTGGCAGAGTACCTTGAATGTGGCAGGTGCTCAATAAACATTTGTTTGATGAGTGAAATAGCCAACTTCCAGAAAACAATGCTACAAAACAGCTAAGAGAAAAAGAATATCTGCTGTACTTTGCATTAGATAATGTATGAAAATGTGGAAATATGCATCCTGCTATATTTGCTCTATAAAATAGTTTACTAAGACTTCCTTTGTATATAAGAAGCATTGAAAAATTCCATTTATATATCTATTCTTTATGGGAAAAACTCTGTTAAGTAAATTGGGGTACATGTATAAATGGGTAGTAATTCAGATGAAGTTAGTAGAAGGAACAAGTAATTAGACTGACAATGTGAGTGGTTTATCTTCAAAGATTTCATGAAGACAATGTTTTCCATAGGCTGGAGAAAAGACAGGTGAAAATTCAAACGCTAAAAATTAAATACATCCACTGTATTTCACTGGCCAGAGGCAAGTCCCATGGCCACATCTGACTTTAAGGGTGGAGGAAGGACAATTCTCCCTTCTATAAGGAGAAGCGGACTGGTCAATGAATAGTAGTAAAGCCTGTCACAATGATTGTAGCAGCTTCTTCAATGAAAAATTGACTGTATTTTCCAAGGTATTTGTTGAAACATTTTATTTTTACTTACTGGAGTGTTAGCAACAATGCTTGACCACTGCATAGAAAATAAAAGCAAGAGATGGCTTGGAATTCAACGGCCGTTGGTAGACGTGCAGCACTTTCTTTCCCATGCCTCTCTTTGGCATCTGAGTGGATCTGAAGAGACAATTTTGGTCTTTGAGGTTTCAGAATTGATTGAAAGTGAAATAATTAAGGTCCCTTGCTTTGCCTGAAAAACCCAGAACCTGAAAGGTGCCCCCAGGGGAAGAGTAGCATTTAAGTGCAGCATGTTCTAGAAAAGAAAAATGCTGGCTGTTACAAATCTGCTGAAAGCCTTCTTCAACAGTTTTCTTATCTTTGCCTCCTTGGAGAGCTGAGCATCAAGTTCAATGAACAGAGACAGAAATCTAATCCAGCTGTCTGGCATGCCACTTACAAGAAAGAAACACCCATCTTCCTCAAGACGGAATTCTCGGGCTCACGAAGCAAACAATCTTTCTTTCCTTGGAAGAGACGGTGTAACAGGAAAGGAACATTGCCCTCACTATAAGCCTCACCTCTCAGAAAAGGCCAAAGTGCGAGCTGTCAGCTACTTCCAGCACTGCTTCGACAGAGTCGGAACTTCACTGTTATCATCTCCTAACAGTCAACGAGTGCTACTAACAACTCTGAGGTTCAAGATTCTGTGGCCTACTCCCAGCAGACACTGAAATAGAGCCCTGAGTAACGTAATTTTGAAATGAACAATTTCAAATTAGTGGGATGGAGGTGTGTTATAGAATAAACAGAAAGAAAAGTGATCTAAATGTTCCCATTTTTGACTGTTACAAAGTCTGAAGCCATTTTATTTAGCTTGACTGGAGCAAAGGCCTTGGCAGTAATGTAAACAAAAGTTATTATTCAAAAACTAACCTGAGCAGGGCAGATAACTTGGGCAAAATTTAACTGTGTATGAGCAATATTGAATCCTGTTTCCAACATAAGCCTGCTGAGTATTTCACTACACACCCAACCAATCTCCACTCAAGCAGTATACCAAATATAAGCAACTATCTACAGTTTCACTATAAAATATCTCAACTAATACTACAGCACACCAAAAACTTGCCACTGGTAGGCTGCGCTCTTGTACATGCATGTACTTTTTCAGTTTCCACAAGTTGAGTTGAATACTTCCAAGAATGAGTTGTATTTGTCCCCAAACTTACTAGTATTTGTTTTAATTATAACATTTAGTTATATATCATGTAAACTGATAAAATGTAAATGCGAGAAGAAAGAATTCCTTATTCTATAAAAACAAGCCTGATTGCCTTGGGAAGAGTCAATAAAAGGGAATCGTAGGAGAGATAAAGGTAAAAGATTAAAGGAAAGAATACATTTAGAAGAATTCTGTACTCAATGTTTTGCAAGTGACTTTACTTCATTTTACAGTAACTGAAAATGAACATCCTAATAATTACAACATAATTCATGCAAGATAGACGTAGAACTCCAATTAGGTGTCTTTTACTCAAAGAGATGTACTTGGTCCTACATTAAAAGATGAAAAATTAATGGATATCAATAAACTTTAAGTAAATATAAAATTTTTAAGATTCATAAGTAACAGTTTTGTTTTTATTTATTATTTCCCATTTTTTATTAGGAAAATGTTCAAATCCACAGGAAAAATAAAGAGCTTCAGGATAATAAACACCTGTGTAGCTTCACCATGTTTTACCAATTTTAATATTCTGCTACATTTTTTAATCTCTCTCAATATACACAAATACATGCAAATATATACACATATAAGTATGTTTTAAGAACCATTAGAAAATAAACTACAGACATTGTAACACTTTACCCCTAAATAGTCCAGCCAGCATCTCCTAAGAGTAAAGATATTCTCTTACATAACCACAACCATAGTTAGAAAATTGATAATAATTCAATTACATTATTGAATATAGTGTCCTTATTTAAATATACCTAGTAGCCTCCAATATGTCTTTCATAGCATTTTTTCCTGTATCCAGAATCCAGATCAAGTTTCACATGTTACATTTCCTTGTTGTATCTCTTTAGTCTCTTTTAATTTAGAGCAGCTTTTTTTATTGTCTCTTTTACATGACATTGATTTTTTTTTTTTTGAAGAGTCCAGGCCAGTTGTCTAATTGACTACACCATATTATGGATTTGTCTGATTATTTTCTCATTATTAAATTCAGTGGAAACATCTTTTTACAAGAACATTGGATAAGTGATATGTATACTTATTGTATGATATTAGGTTGCAATATTGTCATTGGTACCAGTACCTCTCCTAACAATAATAAATTTGATCACTTGCTAAAGATACATTTTTTCTTTTTGTAATTAGTAGTTGATGTATGAGAAGCTACTTTACTATCACGTGAAGATTCTGTACCCCAACAACCTTCGACCCAATAGTTATAACTTCTTTGACAATCTTGCCTAGCTCAACTATTACACAGATATTGCAAGAGAAGGATTTCCTAATTCTATAATTCCTTCTACTTTTATTGACTGGCAATTTTGTGCCCCTCCTACCCCACCCTATTTCCCGAAAGAGCTTTTCCTCATTTTTCCCTTTCTCTATTTCTGTTTCTCTCTTTTTAAGTATATCATGGACTCAGAAATTTATTTTATTCAATGTGCTATAATCCATTACTTCCATAATTTTTTGATGCTCAAATTGTCCCAGATTTGCATAGTGGAAAGCCCTTTTCATCAGCTTCTGTGATTTTTTTTCACATCTCTATTAGTCCTTGAAGACTTTCTTGCTTGCTAGTACCAGATTTCTTTGTAATTTCTCTGGAATCAGCCATTTTCTTCCAAAGAAACTTGATTTTTGGGGTAGAGAATAATATTTGGAAACCAAGATCTGGGTACCAGATGTGCTTATTACTGCTAGGGTGGCTTGCTTCTCATCTATAATAATTTTTTAATATTATCAAATATACAGGCAATGTTTAAATTTCAGAAAGTGTTGAATTTCTACAAGTATCTGTCTGTCTCTTTCTCTCTCTCTTGTGTCCCCTCCCCTTTTTCCTTATAGTTTGTGTGTTAGAACCAGGACCCAAATAAGGTCAATATGCTGTAACTGGTCTACATGTGCACCGTCTTCTCTCTCCTTTATTTTCCTTGCAATGTATTTGTTCATGCAGTGTTTTTAATTCCCCTGTGTAGTATCCCATAGTACACATTTTGCTAATTGCATCACCATGACGTAATTCAATATATTCTTCTGCTTCTAGTATGTCCTATAGAACATTTGTTAGACCTAGAAGTCTTCTGATTTCTTGGCAAGAATAGCTCACAAGTGATGCCACATACTTCCATTGAAAGCACATAGTGCCTGGTTGATTCTTTGTATGGGGGATCAGCAACCATTGGTAATCACTGGTGAGATCTATTCATTTATTTGCATTTATTTCAAAATAACCATACTCAACTTCTATCTTCTTCATTTATTAACTGGAATACTGACAGACATTTTCCCTCGAATGTCCCAGTTCTCATCATCTCATTATTATATTATACCCCATTTACTTTATTCCACGATATATGCTCCTCAGTCTCAGAACAGCACCTACATTACCACCAACAGTATGATTACCAAAAGCAGTTTAAGATTACTTTGTCTTTTTTGTTTGGGTCCTTTAGATATAATCCACTAAAATATACAATAAACTTTAATTAACTATAATTTAAACTTACTTGAAATAAGTCCCCTCTCTGTGGTTATGCCACCAACTCCATAAACTTAGATTCAATTGTTTTATTTTGTTTCTGATTTTTAGGATCATTTTAAATTTAATTTTCTTTTATAATTATGTAAAATATTTACATTGTTACAAAATCAAATCTACAAATCAAATTATATTCAGAGACGTCGATCTTTTATCCCTGTCTCCTTCACACTGTTTTCTCACTCTCCTAAAGAAAAATCAATATTTTTTGTTTATTCTGCCATCAAATATACATATTATATAGCTATATAATATATATGCAAATATGTGTATATTTTTATCCCACTGTCTTAGTCTGTTTTGTGTTGCTTTAACACAATATCACAGACTGAGTCATTAATAAAGAAAAGAAATTAATTTCTTATAGTTCTGGAGGCTGGGAAGTGCAAGTCAAGAGGCGCACATCTGATGAGGGCCTTCTTACTGCAACATCCCATGGCAGAAGGCAGAAAGGCAAGAAAGCACATGTGTGTGAGAGAGGAAAGTGGCAAAACTCATCCTGTTGTCAGAAACCCACTCCCATGAAAATGGCATTAATTCATTCATGACAGCAGAGGCCTCATGACCTAATCACCTCTTAAAGGTCCCACCTCTCCACATTTTTGCATTGGGGATTAACTTGCCAACACATGAACTTTGGGAGGCATTCAAACCATAGCACCCACCCTTAAAAATGGTAAGATACAATACACACTTTTCTCCACCTTGCTTTCTTTCCATATATACTGTTAACACATATACTGGAGATCCTCTATAGAAGATATTCCTCATTCTCTTTTAGAGCTTCATAACAATTTATTGTGTAGCTATAATGGAGGTTATTTAACAGGTGCTTTAGTGATGAACATTTGGAAATTTCCGGTGTTTTGCTATGACAAATAATGCTGGAATGAAAACATTTTTGCTTATGTTTTTTTCTGTGTTTGCTACTAAACTGTATTTTGCTACTGTACCTTCTAGAAGTTAGATTGCTGGATCACAGTGTAAATACATATGTAATTTTGCTAGATATTGCCAAATTCCTCTCTAAAATATTGTATCATTTTAATTCCTATCAGAAATAAATGTAGAAAAAGTAATTATAAACTTCATTTAAATAAATAGTCAAACATAGCTAGGAAGACTTTGGAAAAGGAGAGCAATGGAAATGGACTATTCCAACATAGACCTACTCCATGGACCAACATAAAACATAATCTGCTTGCTTTGCTTTTTTTAACAAATGGATGTTTTACAAATATCCATTTCCCAGCAGTTTCACTAATAGTGTAGGTTGTCAAACTTTTGGACTTCGAATATTGGTTGCTAGTATAATCAGTGAGAATTGTGTTTCAGGGTAGTTTTAATTTGCATTTCTCTTGTTGTAAATGAGGGTTAGCATCATTTTTATACTTAAAGGCCATTTACGTTCTTTTTATGGAGTGACTATTGAAATTACTAGCCCATTTTTCTATAGAGTTTTTGGTCTTTTTTCTATTTTAGAAGTTTTTTATGTATTAATACTTGGTCTATAATAAAAGTTAAAATTTTTTTCAATTTGTTCTTCGTCTTTTTACATACAGTGTTTTGTTTTGGTTTTGCCATGCAGAAGTTCTTTTTATGTAATCAGATTAAACAATCTTCCAAGTAACAAGGAAATTTTCCCATTCCCAGGTGATAGAGAATTTCACTCACGTTTTTTCTACTACAATGATTTCTTTTTTTGTTTTGTTTTGTTTTTAACATTTAAATCTCTAACCTATTTGAAATTTATTCTGATATTCAGCATTAGGAATATATTAAATTTTATATACTTCCACATGGTTACTCAGTTTATCCCCATACCATTTATTAAAAGTCCATAATTTCTTACTGATTTGGGATACTGCCCTTACAGTGTAAGAAATTACCACATGCAATTAGGCCTACTTGCTTTTGTGGTTTCCATTTTGTTCCATTGGTCTTTTTGTCCATTCAAGCACCACAATCACATTGTTTTAACTATGCTTTAATATATGGTAGGTCTATCCCACCCCCATTGGTTTCCTTCTTCAGTGTCTTCTTATCTATATTTGACTATTTATTTATTTAAAAGAACTTTGTAATCAACTTTTCTATCTCCAAAAGGAAAAAATAAACCTGATGATGATTTTATTGAGATTGTTTTAAATTTATAAATCATTAGGGGAAATTGACATATTTTAAGATGTTTTATCTTTCTGTCCAAGTATATGGCATGTTCCTTGTGTTCGAGTTAATTTTTGTGGCTCTCAGGCCCATTTTATAGTTTTATTCATTATATGTTTTGAATATTTCTTCTTAATTTCATGCCTAGTTATTTTACTTTGGCTGTAAAAGACGAGATCTGCCTGTGAAGAACCGGGTTTTCAAAAAAATGAGGTCTTCTCTTCTATTACATCTTCTAAATGACTTCTATTTCTACATACATATATATATATATATCTATTGTTTTGAATATTGCTTTTATAAACTACTAGTTTACTGGATTCTCTTATTATTTATATTAGATTTTCCACTCATACTTTGGGTTTTCCAGATATATAATAATATAATCTGAAAATACGGATCATTTTTTCTTTCTCAAATTCTTATGCTTCTGTTTTCTCCTGTCTAAGTACACTGGTTAGTATCACAACAGAAAGTAAAATAAGAGTGGGCTTAGGGTTGCCATATAAAATACAGGACAACTAGTAAAATCTGAATTTCAAAAAAATAACAAGTATTTTTTTAGTATAAATATGTCCCAAATATTCCTTATTTATCTATAGGAATGTTATTCTGCTCATTAATCTGTTTCTTGTTTTCCTATTAATGACCACAATTCTTTTCTGGTTTTAATTTTTAAGTGAAATGAGTTTTCCTATATTAGTGAAGAGGGTGGTTCAGGATATTAATACACAATTGAAAAGTAAAACTTAAGAAGCAATACTGATAACAAAAACATCAAAAAGCATAAAATATTTAGTGGTAAAATTAACAAAATATATGCAAGATCTGTACATTGAAAACTACAAACACTGCTGTAGGAAATTACAGAAAACTTAAGTAAATGTAGAGATATGCTATATTCATGGATTGGGAGACACAATATTAATAAGGTGTCAGTTCTCCCCATACTGATCTATAGATTCAAACCAATTCCAAACTTTCCCAAAGTCTGTTTTTGTTTGTTTGCTTTTTATATTATGTAAAATCAAGATGAACACAAATGTTATTACACTGATCACAGCTGGTAAGATCACAGATTTCATATATATGTCAATATCTTTACACAGGACCCATTTTCTGTGAAGCATATCTCAGAATCAAAACTACAATCAATAATCAACAAATATTGTTCTTGCAAGTGATTGCAGAAATTGCGCACTCAGTAAATTTATGTATTTGTGGATGGTTTTGCTTACAGATTTTCAACAAACACAGAATAACTGTTTTTGCCTCTGATACCTTTTTTAAAAAGTGATTGCTAAATTCCAAAGTGATATTACTATAATTATTTAATGCTGGCTAAGCTTTTTTATCATACCATTCTGATTTGATCCCGACAATAAACTGTGATATAGATACTGTTAACCCTAATTTACAGGAACTTGTCTAAAGTCACACAGCAGTAGGTAGAGTTGTGTTTTAAATTCAGCTAAGTCAAATTCCAAAGCCACCAGGCTATACTGCTTCTTAGCATCAGTGCCCATCTTCAGGACTGAGTTAGATTTGGCTTTCTCACCTGCTCTGCTCTCCTTGGGCAGCTGAACTCACTCTAGTTCTGTGCTACCCTGTCCAAACTGCCCTCATCTCTCACCTAGTCTACTGTAGAAGCCTCCTAGCTGTGGTTTGTCTGGCCTTCTTAATGTCTTCTTTGTATTCCTTCCCTCCATCTCCACCGAGGGCTCAATCCATTCTCCACAATGTAAGAACAATGATTTTTCTCAAACTATGTGAACTGTATACAATTATCTGTTTCCCATGTGAATCTCCACCTTTATCTTGCACAATGTTCCTCCTCACCCTATGGGTTCCTGCTGCACCATTCTTCTTTACATATGAATATGTACCATGTTCTCTCCTATTTGTGTGTGTAGAGCATAAGGTTATTAAGTATGAAATGTCCGACTTCTTTGAGTACTATGTTTGACATCTCTGACGTTTCACTTTGACACTTCTTATTTTATTTCTACAGTGAACCTACATCTTCAGTCTTTCCAATGCATGTTTTGGCTTGTGGCTATCTTTCAAAAAAATTTTTAGAGCAATTTTTGTGAAACCACGGATAAGTCAAAAATTCATGTCATTTTCGAATATGAGTTTTGTTGTGGAACTAATGCAGTGCAGACAACTCGAAATATCAACGAAGTGTTTGGGAGGGATATGGCTAATGAACTCACAGTATGTCGATGGTTTGAGAAGTTCCCCTCTGGTGATTTTAATCTTGAAAATGAGCCACATGGGTGACCTGAGGCCAAAGTGGATAATGATGACCTGAAAGCTATAGTGGGAGCAAATCCATCTCAACCTACATGTGACTTAGGAGCAAGGTTTGATGTTACTATTCCAACAATATTGGATCATTTAAAACAAATTGGCAAGGTAAAGAAGCTGGATAGATGGGTTCTGCATGAATTAAACAAGTGTCAGCAGAGAAATCGTCTCTAACCTTGCCTTTCTTTGCTGTCACGACATAAAGGTGAACCATTTCTACACCATATTGTTACATGGGATGAAAAATGGATTCTTTTTCACAATTGCAAGTGTTCAGCATAATGGCTGAATAAAGATGAAGTGCCGAAACAGAGTTCAAAACTGAATATTCATCAAAAAAAGCTAATGGTGTCTGTTTAGTGGTCTACCACTGGTATTATCAACTACAGCTTCATGAAATCTGGTCAGTTGATTACAGCGGATGTCTACTGCAACCAGGTGGATGAAATGATGAAAATGCTTGCAATTAAGCAGCTGCGATTGGTCAGTAGAGACAGAGCAATCCTCTTACAAGACAACACTTGACCACTTGTCACACAAACAACTCTGCTCTAACTACAGAGGCTGGACTTAGAAACTCTCTGTCATTCACCATATTCACCAGACCTTGCACCAGCTGACTACCACTTCTACCAGGCTTTGGACCACTTCTTGCAGGGAAAAAGATTCAATTCTCAACAAGCTGTGGAAAACACCTTTTGCCATTTCATTGCCACTCGCTCTCCAGCCTTCCTGGCTGCTAGCATAAACAAGCTACCATTAAGATGATAAAACTGTGTTGATAGTTTAGGCTCATACTTTGATTAATTGTACTGCTTCTCATTTGAGATATAATAAACTAAACTTTTGATTCGAAATTGGACATTTCAAATTTAATGACCTAATATTTCATATATATACATATGTATACACACACACACACACACGTATATATATGCACATATATATACTGTTCCCTCTTCCTGGATCACTCTTCCTCACCTCTGTTCCATTACATGCCAACATTAAAATGTTGTGTTTGTTTATGATTGCTTGGTTAATGTCTGATCTAAGCCCCTATGTTCTATCATACACCAGGTCATAAGCTCAGTTAGCACAGGGACCCTGTTTGCATTTTCTCACTATGTGATGGCTTTGTACATAGTAAGCTTTCAGCAAATACTTATAGAAAAGTGACTGTTCTTGCTCCCTTCTGCCATCACAATCTTAGGAGTACTGCTCTTCTCCTACAGGAGGAATCTTCCCTGACTCTTGCGAAGACAAAGGCAGGAATAAAACAGCAAGGAGGGGGGAAAAATGTAATCGTGGTAGTAGCTACAGAATAAACTTCCTAAGATCTATGGATAAGACATTCAACAGCTGCTTTAAGTTCTAGGTGTTATTTTCAAATACATATCTCCAGCCTTCAATTATCCCCTGAACTACAAATTTGTAAATATGTCTATTCGACATCTCTACCTAAATGTCTAATAGGCATTTCAGATTTAACATGGCCCAAATTGAACCATTTTGATTTCTCCTCTAAATTCATTCCTCCCTAGTTTTCCCCACCTCAATAAATGTCTTCACCATACATGCGATTACTCAGGACAAAAACCTAGGAATCATGAATGATTCTCCTCTTTCTTATATACCCTACATCTAGTGGCTCCCATCATATTTAGAATACAATGTAAAATCTTTATGTGGCCTTAAGACCCATCATAATGTGGTCTTTCATCGCCTCTTTGATCTCATTTCCTCCATTGTTCCCTTCTGTCTTAGCTCACTTTGTGTTGCTGTAACAGACTACCCGAGACTGGGTAATTTATAAACAAAAGAGGTTTATTTAGCTTATGGTTCTTCAGGTTGAGAGGTTCAAGGGCATGGTCCTGGTTTCTGGCAAGGATTTTTGTACTGCATCATAACATGGTGGAGAAGATCAAAGGGGAAGAAGACACAACCCACTCTCTCTCATCAGAATTAATCCAGAGTGAGCACTCACTACTGCAAGAACAGCACCAAGCCATCCATGAGGGATCTGCCCCCATAATCCAAACCCCTCCCACTAGGCTTCCCCTCCATACATTACCACACTGGGGATCAAATTTCACCATGAGCTTTGGTGGGGGCAAACCACTTCCAAACTCTAGCACCTTTCTCACTAGCAGCACTGGCTTCCCTGCTGTTCCTGGAAGATGCACACGCCCACCACAGGATCTTTGCACTTGCTTCTCTGTGCCTAATAGGCTCTTACCCAGACATCTGCCCAGCTCACTGCTTCAGTTCCTTTGGTGCACTGCACAAACATTCCCTTACTGAGAGGTCTTCTTTCATCATGGATCTAAGATAGGTCCCATTTTTACTCTATGACTTTTTATCCCTTTCCATTTTCTTAATAGCACTTATCACTACTGACATTGCATTATATATTTATTTATGCGTTTATTCATTATGTCTTCACCATTATATTGTAAACTCCTCAAGACTTGTCTATCCTGTTATGTATTCAGGCACTTAATAATTATCCCATGAATAAATAAATGAATAAATAAACATGATTGTCAATGTCCAACTATTTTGAATTATCCGGCAGTTTGAATTTTTCATGTTGATTTGACTTTGAATGGGAAGTAAGTTAGCTATTTAGTAACTAATATTTAAAGGGATAGCAATGCAAAATATAATTTTTTAAATGATTAGCTAAGAATGATTACAAATCTGTGCAAACCAATTGTAAAAACAAAAGTTTTATTGTGGTTTCTTAGTTTAGGAAGGTTCAGGGTCAGACAAATTATTTCTTTTATTGTTTCCTTTTATCTTTCCTCTACGAAGACTGTCATCAACCTCTCCTCATGACAGTATTATGGCAATAATACTATGTGTCAATGCAAAGATTGTACAATTTATAAGAAAAAAGACAATGATGTTCAAAACAATAAAATCATTTAGTGATTCATCCAGTTTCCTTACTGAGTGATTATTCATTAAGTAAAGCTTAAGAGATATGAACAGAGGCTCATTATTAATTTTTTTCTTTATATTATCCTACCATAAGCACCTAAGAATTATAAATTTCTGATTCAAGCAAAAAAGAAAAAAATGACAGGCAAATTAACACTGTATTTTCTATTTTAGATGATGAATGCCTCATCCTAAAATTTCCATCCAGAGGAGAGCTAAGAGAACTCTTTACAAAACCCACATCCACTTATTAAAGCAGTTCAGAAAGCCGGGAGTCAGCCTGGACACTCCTCTCCCACATGCCCAATCAAACACAGGGTCCTATCATTTTTACCTATCAAATATGTCTCAAAGTCATTAGTTTAGGGCATTAGGTAGCCATTGCCTTAATCTTCTTGCTTGGATTGCAAAATAGCTTCCTGAAATGTCTTTCCACATTCACCCTTTTCCCTTCAGATCCATTTTCCAGCCTACAGCAGAGTGATATTCTAATATGTAAAACCAGTAATGCAGAAACATACGATAGTTTCTTTTTACTCTTTGGAGGAGAATCTGGGCCCCTAAATTTACCTAAAGGCCATATGTGTGTTGGCCTCTGCCTAACTCCCAACCTCACCTTGAATCATTCTTGCCTTAGCTCTCTGCACTGGAGCCACATTATTCTCCTGTTAGTTCCTTGAAAATGCCAAATTCTTTTTTGCCTCAGAGCCCCCTCACAAGCATTATTCTGATTTCAGCTCATAGACTGCCTCATTGGAGAAGCTTCTCAGTCCCTCCAGATTAAGAGAGGTCCCCCTGTTACAAATCCTCGTAACTCCCTGAAATTTTCCAACCCAACTCATGTCACAATTACAGATTTAATTTGTTCATTTAGTATTTCTCTTTTATATTACACTGTAAGCATCCTAGAGTAGTGCTACCCCTATGGTAGAACCATAGTAGTGACACCCACCATTACATCCCAACACCTAGCATGAAACCTAGTATATAATAGAAATGCAATATATATTTATTGTATGATAACCATATGAGATGAGAGAAAATAGTCAAATACTGGCGTAGAGAATTTGAGGTACATTTAAGAGCTTTTTCAGAGTATGATTGAACATTGGAATGTGGCACCAGGAAAAAGTTGAAAAGTCATCTCCTGTGAAGATCCTTAAAAACAGGATATATTTATGTCTGTCTAGACTATCCAATATGGTAGCCACTAGCTACATGAGGCTATTGAGCTCTTGGAATGTGGCTAGTCCCAATTCAGACATGCTATACGTACAAAATGCACAACATATTTCAGAGACTTAGCAGAAAAAAGTAAAATTTCTCATCAATAATTTTTCATTGACTACACGTTGAAATAATACTTTGAATATATTGGGTTAAATAAAATATATTAATAAACTTAATTTCACCTCTTTCTTTTTACCTTTTTCAACGTGACTACTCAAAAATTTAAAATATATGTGGTTCATGTTATATTTCTGTTAGATTTTGATGGCCTATGATATTTCAGGACTACTGTGGTTTGAATGTTTATGTCCCCTCTAAAATTCACACCGAAACTGAATCCCCAATGCAACAGTATTAGGAGGTGGAGCCTTTAGGAGGTGATTAGGCCATAAGGGCTCCACCCTCATGGATAGGATCAGTGCCTTATAAAAGGGCTGGAGGGAGCTAGCTAGGCACTTTTTGCCCTTCCATTCTTTCAGCCATGTGACGACACAGCATTCGTCCCCTCTGGAGGATGCAGGACATCTTGGAAGCAGAGAATGAGTCCTCACCAGACATTGAATCTGCTGGTACCTTGATCTTAGACTTCCCAGCCTCCAGAACTTTGAGAAATAAATTTCTATTATTTATAAATTACCCAGTCTAAGATATTTTGTTATAGTGGCAGGAACAGACTAAGACAGAATTTGTTGCCAAGAAGTGGGTGTTGCTATAACCACCTAAAAATGTGGAAGCAGCTTTGGAACTGGGTAATGGGTAGAGGCTGGAAAAGTTTGGAGGTGTACACTAGAAAAATCCTAGATTGCAATGAGTGGGGCATTAGGGGTTATTCTGATGAGAGCTCAGAAGAAGAAAGATGTAGAGAAAACCATAATCTTCTTAGAGATTACTTAAGTGGGCATGGTCAGAATGCTGGTAGATACATGGATAATAAAGGCAATTCTGATGAGGTTTCAGACAGAAATGAAGAACAACATATGAGAAACTGGAGGAAAGGTCATGCTTATTACAAAGTGGCAAAGAACTTGACTGAATTGTTCCTGTGTCCTAGTTCTTTGTGGAAGGCAGAACTTAAGAGCAATGAAGCAGGATATTTGATGGAAGAAATCTTTAAGCAAAGTGTTCACAGTTCTGTATGAATTCTCTTGACTGCTTATAGCAAAATTTGAGAAAAGAGAAGTGAATTACATGTGGATTTATAATCAAAAGGGAAGCAGAACTTAAAGATTTGTGAAAGTCTCAGCCTGGCCATATAAGGAATAAAAAGGCATGTTTGAGTGAGAATACCAAGAGTGGCCAAGTGAATGATAAGGAAATTAGCATGGATATAACAAAGCCAAATGCTATTCATCAAAGACAATGGGATTATGACCCCAATGGCATTTCAGAGACTTTTGAGGCAGGCCCACCCATCACAGGGTCAGGAGTGCCAGGATCCTGAGGGCAGAATGGTTTCAAAAGAGGGTCCCAGAGTGCCCATGGGACCTTGGGGTTCACTGCCCAGCACCACTTTAAATCTCTGCTCCCTGCATCCAGGCACAGCACTCCTCAACCACCATAGCTATGGCTCAAGCAGGCCCAGGTGTGACTTGGGATGCTGCTCTGGAGGGCACAAGGAGTAAACCTTGGCAGCATACACATAGTGCTAACACTATAGGTATGCAGTGCATGAGCTCTGGTGTCATGGCTGCCTTCGCCTAGAATTTTTAAAATGCTTCAGAGAGCCTCAAGGCCCAGGCAGAGACCTGTCACAGAGGCAGGGCTGCAGCAGACAGTTCCCACAAGGACAATGCCCAGATTGGGGCCAACTGCAGAGAGCCCTCACTGGAGCAATGCCTGGTGGAGCCATGGTGACAAGGCTTCCCCAAACACCCCAGACCTATACAGCCACCAGTATGTAATGCTAGCCTGGGAGAGATACAGGCACCCAACTTCAACCCTTGAGAGTGGCAGCATGGGCTTCACCCATCAAATCCCCACTTCACTGTAACCAGAAAGCAGGATATGGAGTCAAAGATTATTCTCAAGCCTTAAGTTTACTGTTTGCTCTGTTGGATCTTGAACTTATTTGAGACCTGTTATCTTTTTCTTCTTTCCTATTTCTCCCTTTTGGAATGGGAATGTCTATTCTATGCCTATCCCACCATGGTATTTTTGAAGTGCATAACTTATTTGATTTCACATGCTCACAGTTGGAGAGGAATTTGCCTTAAGATGAATTATACCTTGAATCTGACCCATAGCTGATATAAATGGTATGTAGATGAGATTTTGGACTTAGATTTTAAAGTTGATGCTGGAACAAGTTAAGACTTTGGGGGACTATTGGGATAGAATGAATATATTTTATACGTGAGAACATAAATTCAGGGGACACCCAGGGTAGAATTCTATGGTTTGAATGTTTACATCCCCTCCAAAATTCACGTTGAAACTGAATCCCTGATGCAACAGTATTAAGAGGTGGGACCTTTAGGAGGTGATTAGGCCGTGAGGGCTCCATACTACCGAACAGGATTAGTGCCTTATAAAAGGGCTGAAGGGAACAGGCTAGAACTTTTTTCTCTTCCATTCCTTCAACCATATGAGGACACAGTGTTTATCCTCTCTGGAAGACATAGATGCCATCTCGAAAGCGGAGAATGAGTCCTTACCAAACACTGAATCTGTCAGCACCTTGATCTTGGGCTTCCCAACCTCCAAAATTGTGAGAAATAAATTTCTATTATTTACAAATAACCCAGTTTAAGGTGTTTTGCTATGGTAGCAGGAACATTCTTTGACAGGATGATACTGCCTGAAGCTAGGCATAACACAGTGGGACAAGCCATTGACACGGGTTTAGATACAGCAAAAAGTCATGAAGAATCTTCTTGTGTTAGCAATGTGTTTATGTTTCCCAATACCACCAGCTTCACTTGGCTGTGCCTGTGCAACTTCACCATATATCCAAATATTTGTTCAAAATGTTGCCCTACTTGGCCAAACAGTCTTTACAAACTGAATTTAAAAGGCCCTTTTCATGCTTTTATTTAATCAGCATCCTAAAAGCTGACATAAATTTTGCAAAGTTTAGCTTTCTTACTTTATTCATTTCTAAATGGTTAGTTTCTTGATAGAAAGATTGGGACAAAGTTTGGCATGATGAGGCATTTCTACTCAAGGAAACTGGAACCAAAATGTAAGTAGCAGTTACGTTTAGAACTATCATTTTGTGGATTCTCTTCATATTTCTGAAAGCATCACCCCTTTTTGGAGCATTCTTTGTATTCCAGTGGAAGTCTGCCCATGTCATTTTTATATACTGCCTTCCTCTTAAGATCCTGAGGCAAGCGAACATATGGATTTACCTTATTATCCAACCTAGCACAGTGCTTGGCACAAAATAGACACTCAATAAATCTTTTCTTGAATTTGTTGAAATTTTCCTCATTCTGATCACTCCTTGACTGCAACCTCAGCCCTTACAACAGATTCAGTTTATAGGCTTGTACTTAAGGAACAATTTGTCCAGGGATTGTTTTAGGACCATTTCATGAGTGTGTATTTTGAGTGGCTAAATGAAAGGAAGAGTCTTTAACTTCCTTATAATGCCTAGAGCCATGCTTTAAATATTTTAGAGGTTCAACATATGATAACTAACAAATTATAATCCTCAGACTAAATACTATTCTCCCATACAGGGGAAGGACCAGACCAGTGATTGCTCTTAGCATATCCTACTTCCTGGTCAACAAGCTAAGCCTATACATAAAACTATTATTCACATAATTTGGTGAATGTTCCTCTAAAATATAACCATAGTTTAGTAATTTAGTGTCAGCTACTACCACTGAAATATGAAGGCCAAGTGATTCCTTTGAACATAAATTCTACAGTATATAAAGATGACTGAAAAAACTACATCAAGAGTGTACAGAAAAATTTATCTTAGCCAGTTTTAGGTCCAGGTGGGTAGAGCAACCAAGTAGCTGCATGTACATGATGGACTAATATATGAGGGCTTTACAGAAAGTATCCAGCCCTTGCTAATATAATAAATGTCTCTATTTGGCTGAATACTTTGTGGATAGCAAATATACAACCTTCAGTTTTGACTAGCTGCAACCAAGCCCTTGCTCTGCACAAGGACACTGATGGCACAGCAGCATGCCTGTTGACTGCCAGAAATCAACATGAGGAGACAGATGACCTTGGTACCTGGCAGCCCAAGAGAGTTGCTTTGTTTCAGCAAAAGCATCAGACAGCCTAAATAGGTGGACAGTGAAGCAAATAGCCACAGTTTTAGAAATTTTTGCTAATCAGAAAGCAGTCCAAGTACACTCTTGGGCTGGGTCCAATATGTAAATAAAATCTGAATATTAACCACTCAGGAATAAGTAAATTGGAAATTCAGCTTTGGGGATTTCAACTGGATGATTCTCATCAAGGAGTCACAACCTCAAGGCAGAAGAGATTTTGCATCACAGCAGGTTCTTCTTTCATACCAGTAGCCCAGGCAGCAGTACTGTCAGCAAGATGGTTTTTAATCATAAAAGGTATGTGTGTGTATGTGTGTGTGCATGTGTAGGCGTGTGTACAGGGCTGTGCATGTGGATTCCCCCAGGTTTTATAAACTGGAATAATCAACATTTGCACATATCAATGGCTGACCTGGCCTGTGCTCAGTCCATTACTGCTTTTATCCTTGGTGGCCATGGACTGCCTTAGCAATGGTCTAGAGAACATGCGTATGGAGAAATTATAATCTCATTTTAGTAATTGATAGTGCACCATAGGCATTGTAGCAGTCACAACCTCTAGTCATTCCATTTTTCCATAAACAAAGGAAGAGTTAACTGATATAGATTCAAGAAGGGGCATAAACCTTCCCTGTGCTACCACATTCTCTTCTTACTAAGAACTACAATTTACCATTTCCTAAATAATCAGTGTTGCAAAGACGTCCCATACAAATGCACAAAAGCCTATTTAACCTATTACGGGATGCTACAGAAGAAGCAAATGAGAGAGGAATAGAGAAGGGGATGGAAGGAAAAATGAGATTTCATAGAGTGATGATAATACATAAGAAAATTCCAAAGGGAATTATTAATTAAAGACATACAATGAATTAATTAGAATATTAGATTATCCGAGAACCCAACTATGATTTGTAATAAATGTTTCCATGGGAAATGTGTCTGCTTTAAATCACTTTTTTGCTGAGAAAAAAATTAAAATAAATTAAAATAAAGGATAGTAGAGAGGGTCGTTAAGGCTAATAAAAAATCAAAAGAATTCATTTATTCATGCATTCAGTAACTGCTTATTGGGGAGATAAGCAAGTAAACAAAGCATTTCATGCACTAAGTCCTTTGATAGGGTATGGGTGCCATGGGACCCAAAGGACAGTCATCTGACCAATCTTGATGGGTACGGGGAGGTGGTCAAGGAAGTCATGGTAAGAATGACTTGAGAGAATTGAAAGAAGGTGAAGGACAGACGAGATTATTCTAGGCAAAAAAATGAAATAATATAATACTTCTGGAGGCAAGAGAAAATGCAAGTTTAGGAGAACAAGAGGACAAGAGACAAGACCTGAAAAATAATCTGGGCTCAGGCAGGGTTTGTGAATCCAGATTAGAATTTTGTATTTTAGTCTAAGGACAACAGGAGCAATTGAAGGAAGAGATTTATTCCCATTTGCATTTGGAAATCATCCAAGCAGCATGTGGAGAACTGATTAGAGAGGGACAAGATTAGAGGCAGAGAACACAATTAGAAGGCTATTGTCATAATCCTGCTGAGAGATAAAGGGTTTCAGAGAGGATAAACATAAATAGAAGGGCCTGAGAGCTATTAAGAAGTAGAATCAGCAATTCTTAATCAGCAATTCTTAATGATGCTTCTTATTTGGGAAATAAAAGAGTCTAGAAAGACCCCCTTCATCCAGTTTCTGGTGTTAGCTCCAGGGAGATAGTGGTACTTTTCACCAAGAGAAGCATCAAAGTCCTAAATGAGGAGCAGATGTAGAATTTAGTTTTGAATGTCTGAGGTACCTAAGGAATATTCAAGTGCTGGTATGCAGGAGGCAGATAGACATCTATAGTTGAAGCTCGTAAGAGATATCTGGGCTAGAAACACAGATTTTTAAGCCATAGGGATAGTAGTTGGAGGTCTTGAAGAAAACAAACTCCTCCAGAAATGTATGTGATATGAGATGGGACCTAGATCAGAACCCTAAAGAACAGATAAATAAAGAGGAAAGGCCAGAATGGTTGAAGGAAAAACAAAAGATGTCACTGAAGCAAAATAAAAGCAGGATTTCAAGGAGAGAGTGGTGGTCAACAAGGATGACCAAGTAAGATGAGGACTGATAAGTGTTCACTGGATTTAGTTACACGGAGGCCAGCAGCAATTTCAGTAAGAGTAATATAGTGTAATAGTGCAGGAGGGTGGAAGCTGAATTGTAGTGGACTAAGTAGAAGACAGGTGAGTAGACAATTCTCACCATGTGTGCCTGTTAAGGGTCAGATAAAAGTAATGGCTATATGAGAGGTTAGCATGGGCTTGAAATAGGGCTTTTGCTTCGTTTTGCTTTGTTTACATGCTCAAGTAAAGGAGGCAGCAAGAGAAAGGAAGAATTTGAAGATACAGGAGAGAGAGGGATAATCGAGAGACTGAAGGGGCTAGAAAAAAGGGAGAGAATGGGATTCAGAGCCCAGGTGGAGGGGATTTGCCTTAGATAGGAAGATGACTCTATTTTTCATGGGAGGAGCAAGAGAACAGGAGAAAACTAACAGGAGGATAAATAAGGTCATCACTTTGTTGCTAGAGTTGAGGGTGTTCTTTCTGATTTCTGTTGTCTCTGCAGCAAGAGATGAGTTCATCAGCTGAGGGGAAGACGGAGTAAGAAGATACAGAGCTACTGCTTTGAGGAGAGTGGAGAGCAGAAGAAAGAGTTGATTGTACATACATGGAAGTCTTGCTAAACACTGCCAAGAGGCTAACAAGGTTGTGTGGTTTGTGCCAGCAGTACCCAGCAACTGGTTGAAGTGCTGGTTCATGGGCTGTAAGCTCTAAGATCTATGGACTGGGAGAAAATAAAGAAATGAAGGAACTGAAGGCTCCTATGAGATGAAAGAACAATTGTTGGGGGAAGAGATTGAGAGACTTGAAAGAATTGAATATTTAAATTTAATATTACGAAGGAGAACAATTCCAGATTCAGTGCTTGGCCACTGGAGTTGGTGGCTAAAGTCAAGTGGAGATAACTATCATGGGAGTTGGTGAGGTCACGGAATTGAGATACTACTGCTGTTGGATGAGTCGCTCACATAAGCATGTGAAACACCCAGAACACTGGTACAAATTGCAATGGAAAAAACAGTAAATACAATGTTCTTAATTAATAAATAGTAAAGCTGTTACGAATGCCAAAAAGGAAGTGTTTAAAAAAAAAGACAGTGGAGGGAGATATCATAGAATATTAAAACCAACCTAAAACATCTCCAATGGCCAAAGCTTTTTGAGTAACAAAACAATAGTATGGGATTATAGCACAAAAAATTAAATATCTATGAGTCTGTACTCATGGATACACATATAAATACATGGTTAAAAATAAATAAAAGAGAAGTGACAAATCTTTCATACAAAATAATTCTAAATAATAAATGTAGAAGGAATGAGGAAAATACAAAATCACCACAGTAATATTAAATAATTGCCTTAGCAAGATCCCTGGATGAATGCTAAAAATAGTAGGCAAAACATTAAGGAAAAACAGGGTATTTACATAGCCTCAAAGTTGTTTCCCCAATATATTTATTAATTATTGTGATGGTTTTAACATATGCTCACAATTTTTTTTTTAATGTTACTGCCTCTAGGAGGTGGAACTTAATTGTTTTCTCCTTAAGTGTGGGGGTTACACTTAGTGACTCACTTCTAACCAAAAGAGTATGAAAAGGGAAAAAAATAGTGGTAAAAACTGGCAGATACCATTTTAATCAAGTAATCAAAATTTACATAACCAGTACTAAGTTATGATGACATCAGAGTACCCCTGATATGATATGTTGAGAAGAGTACTTCACTTCTGTGGCAATCTTCTTCACAATTTATAACCTCAGTGCAATCATGAGAAAACATCAGCCAAACCCAAACTGAGGGATGTTCTATCCAACACCTGACCAGTACTCTTCAAAAGTGGCAAGAATGAGAAACAAGGAAAGGCTATGAAACAAGGGAAGGCAGATTAGAGGAGACTAAGGAGGTGTGACAACTAAATACAACGTGGAATGCGTTCCAACCCTATCCAGGAGTATACAAGAGGTGCTAAATCACCATTGTTTCTTAAAGCTGAATAGTACTCCATGGTATACATATACCACATTTTACTAATCCACTCATGTATTGATGGACACTTGGGCTGTTTCCACACCTTTGCAATTGTGAATTGCGCTGCTATAAACATTCGGGTGCAGGTGTCTTTTTCATAGAGC
>RJWJ010020973.1:0-28416 GCA_004363605.1 Indri indri | reverse complement strand
AACGTCTGCCAGGTGACATTTCTTCAAAGCCTGCAAGCCATCTCCTGGAGCTTGTGCAAGGCAGAGCTCGGCTTGGGCCCAAAGCTAAGAAGCTGATTGAAGTGCCTGCCCAGCAGACAACGTGCAGCTGGAACTATCTTAAACTTCAAGGCTATTCCTGCTTCACTCCTGACCATATGTCTCTGTATTTAGAGAAACAGATTAAATTAGTATACAGACTCAGTGTTCTTGCTTTATACATTTTTTATCTTTAATTTGTATGCTCAGCTAGGTCTATTCTTAACTTAGGGCTTGAAATGTTTCTCTTAGAAAAATTTTGTAACCGTCTATTCTTGTAGACAAAATTAGGTAAGGGTCCCTTGAAACCTTTGGGAAGCCTTGAAATCTTTATGAATGAGCTGTACACATAATTCTTTAACCAAGGACAACTGCTTGCTGTAACAATAAATACTGATGTGGGATATCACTCAGGGCCTCCTGGCTCATGGGAACCCCTGACTCCCCCATCACTTTAAACTGCACTTTGTCTCTGTCTCTATTATTTCCAAATCTCTTGCAACGATCCTGCCTGGGACCTGTTTTACTGGGAGAGTAGCTAAATCCCGGCAGGTAAGACACACTAACACAGCCTCCAGTTCTCATCTTTTACAGTTAGGAATTTTAAATGAGAAATGTGATCTGTTCATTTATTCAGCACAGTGGTTTAATATCAACCTCACCTATTGTAGTTAAACAATGGTATGTCTAAGTTCCTTAGATTTATATTTTAGAAAATGTAGAAGGAGTTTCCTACGGATTTGTACCTGAAAAAAAGTTGTTGAGATGCTTGAAGAAGTGGTAGCTGGTTGACAAGAGGTCAGGTGAATATGGAGGATGAGGCAAAACTTCACAGCCCAGTCGTTTAACTTTTGAAGTGTTGGTTGTGCAACATGTGGGTCGGGCGTTGTGGAGAAGAACTGGGCCCTTTCTCTTGACCAATGCCAGCTGCAGGTGTTGTAGTTTTTGTTGCATCTCATTGATTTGCTGAACATATTCTCAGATGTAATGGTTTCCCAGGATTCAGAAAGCTGTAGTGGATCAGCCCAGCAGCAGACCACCAAACAGTGACTGTGACCTTTAGTTCGGCTTTGGGAAGTGCTTTGGAGCTTCTTCTCGGTCCAATCGCTGAGCTGGTCACCACCGTTGTATAAAATCAATTTTTTATTGCACGTCACAATCTGATTAAGAAATGGTTTGTTGTTGTTGCGTATGATAAGAGAACACGACACTTCAGAATGATGATTTTTTTGATTTTTGGCAAGCTCATGAAGCACCCAGTTATTGAGCTTTTTCACCTTTCCAATTTGTTTCGAATGCCAAACGACCATAGAATGGTCAAAGTTGAGTTCTTTGGCAACTTCTTGTGTAGTTGTGAGAGGATCAGCTTCGATGATTGCTCTCAATTGGTTGTTGTCAACTTCCAATGGGCAGCCACTGCACTCCTCATCTTCAAGGCTCTCGTCTCCTTTGCAAAACTTCTTGAACCACCACTGCACTGTACGTTCATTAGCAGTTCCTGGGCCAAATGCGTTGTTGATGTTGTGAGTTGTCTCCGCTGCTTTACGACCCATTGAACTCGAACAAGAAAATCACTTGAATTTGCTTTTTGTCTAACATCATTTCCATAGTCTAAAATAAATATCAAATAAACAGCAAGTAGTAAGTCATTAGCAAAAAAATGTAAAGCAAGAAATGTGCATTAAAATGATGTAGAACATAACCATATTTATTTAAGAATGTATTCCAATATCAAATGGCAAATTTCAACAATGCTAAGTTACTTTTGCAGCAACTTACTATCTCCTTATTTGTCTTTGTGTTACTTGTTTTGAAGTCAACTTTGTTTGATATTTACCTATATGCTGAGGCTTTGTTTTGATTAGTGTTCATGATAAATAGTTTTCCATCTTTTTACTTTTTAGCTATATATGTCTTTATATTTAAAATTAGACAGCACATAATCAGATAATCTTTGCCTTTCCATGTTTAAACCATTTATATTTAATATGTCACATTTAAATATCACCACTTGTTTTCTACTTTTGCCTTCTCTTTTTTACTCTCACTTTTCCCTCTATTTTCTTTGTTTTTGTAAATTTTTTCTTATTCCATTTTTTTCGACTATTGACTTATTAACCATACCTTTTCGTTGTGTTTTTCTAATGGCTCATGCCAATTCATACTGCTTTATGCCAATTCCTAATGGCTTATGATAATTCATTTATCTGTAGGAATGATTCCTAAAAGTAGAATTACAGGTCAAGAGCTAAATATGTATTTGATTTTGATGCTCTTCTCCAAATGCTCCTTTGTGGGATTGTAATAGTCTACATTCTCGATTTCAATGTATGAAGATATCTCTTTTCCTAGTGAAACCAGTAGAGGGTGGTGTTGAACTTTTAGATTTCTTTCAATCTGATGTATAAGAAATGATATCTCAGTCAAGTTTAAATTTCATTTTTCTTATTCATATTTTATTTTATTTCCTTATTCGGATACTGAACCTATTTTTATATCTCTATGTATAATTTATAATTATCTTCCTGTTAAGTATTTATTCATGTCCCTTTTCCCTTGTTCTCTTGGTTCATTGTTTTTTGTCTTGGTTTTTAGAGACTCTTTACCTACTAAGGAGTTAAGCCCTTGGTGATATGAGTTGTAAATATTCTTTCATGAGTCTGTCATTTTTTTTACTTTATTTTCTAACTTTTATTTTGAAGTAATTATAGACTCCCAGGAAGTTGTGAAATACTATATACAGTCCTGTGAACCCTTCTTCCGGCTTCCCCAAATAGTGACTTCTTATATAACTACAGTACAACATCAAAACCAGGAAACTGACATTGATACAATACTGTTAAGTAGACAGCAGACCTTATTCTGTTTTTATCAGTTCTTACATGCACTTGTGTTGGTGTATGTGTGCGTATGTATTTCTGTGCAGTTTGATCCCTTGCACAGGCTCATACCACAATTGAAATATAGAAATGTTCAATTAATACAAAAAAATTTTCTCATGCTACTCCCGTGTAGTCACTTTTACCCACGATCCCCACCTTGTCCTCAGCAGTCACTATTCTGCTCTACATCTCTGTAGTTTTATAATTATGAGGTGCTGTAAAATGGAATCTTAGAGAACGTGACCTTATGAGATTGATTTGTTTTTTCCCATCAGGCATACTGCTTTTAAGATCCATCCATCTTCTTGCATGTGCCAACAGTTCATCCTTTTTATTGCTTAGTAGAGTTCCGGTTCATGCCTTAATAGAAGTTATTTTTTATAGTTTATTGGTAGTCTTTAAATAGCTGAAAATTGTTCTGTGTCAGTGAAAATCTAAGTCCAATAAACAAAAATTTCTTATACCCAGAGAAAAAGCTGTCAAATATTGGTCGGACGACCTCTTTCCATTGATACTTTAGAATGGTGACTGGGTTGGAAATCTCTGGTGAGAAGGGGAGCCAAGAGTGTAGACAGAGATTCTGCAACCCCCTCAAGCGCTTAAAGCCATTGTTTCTGACTGGAGTTTGGATCATTTTCTTTCTAAACAGACCTAAAGAAAGTACCAAAGAATTCTTGCTCTTTCATGTTTTGTCAAATGAGAGTTCCTCAAATTCCACTCTAGACTCTCATCCTATTATAGATGTCAAAAGCTTCTTCATTCTCAGATGCTCCCCTGGCACACCCTGCCCTGAGCTGGGATGGCCAGGCCGGGCCACAGCGCTAGCCAGCCTTGCTCCTGGGAAGGCGTCCCCTCAGGTGCTGCCTCTCCGGCCCAGATAGAGGGGAGCAGTAACATGAGTCTGCCAGGCAGTGTTCTTAGGAGAATTACTTCTGCCTTTGGTTCTGGTTGTCTTAGAAATAATTCTAATTCAATAAGAAGTTGTTCTATTTATATAAGTAAAAAATAGTGAAAATTGTAATAGGAAAAATATTCATATTGTTTTATGTTGCTTAGTTATTCTTGTTGCATCTCTGCTGAAAATGCTCATATCTCAGCATTAGCTGTACTGTCGCCACTGCCCTTCATTCTTATTTACAGAGAGCTGAGTGCTGGCTGATCCTCACAATCCTATTAGGAGGATTTATTATGATCTTATTTTAAAGATGATTCTCCCAGGGCAACACAGCAGGAAAATATTTTGACTCCAGGGGAACGCTCATTGGGTCTCAGTTATCTCATATTCAAACTGACGGATGGGCCTGAATGATGATTTCTGAGGCCCCCTCCACTTCCAGTATCCTCAGGCTGGTCCTTTGTGGAATTGTGGGGGTGTTTTTAGGTGCAACATTTGATTCCCTGCTCTTTGAGAAGGCGATTCTGACTGCCAGTCTGAAGTCTGAGAAAGAAGTTCAGTCATCTCTGCAGGTGGCCGTCTCTTGTCCTCCTGCATTCTCATCTCCAAGTCCCCTCCCACCCAGCCAGGCTGAGCATTACATGAGAAATGTCTAAAGAAAGAACTGCACTCAGGAAGAAGGAAATTGCTCTGCAGCCAAATCCTGTTACAGTACTGGGATTTCCCTGGTCCCCTGAAATTCTGCCTCTTTCCCTCACACATGCACATGAAAAGTAACATTAATCAATGATTTTCTATATATGTTTTTGGCTATAAACATTTCTCCTGTTAATGATAGTTCATAATCTGGTCTTAAGAACAAATTGAGGCACTTTTGAAATAATAATTAGAAAAAGAACATAAAACCGGTTTATTATTACAGGGGAAACTCATCTTGAATTACATCAATCTCTGTAATCTGATAATTCTATGGTTTCCCAGGAAAGAGTCACGTCTGGGTGAGGCAAGAGAGCCTGAGTCATGGTTCTCAGCCTTCAGAGCTCGTTTTTAGCCTTTAACATGAGGCCTTGAGAGAAAAGTAGTAAATGATTACTTGTTGAGCTTTTGGAAATCTAACCCACTCAAGTTGAAGGCCACTCTTTCAAAGGTGAGATTTCAGTCTAGTGTAACAGCACCTATAACAGAAGGTCACCTGAGTGAGTGTTGGGCACATTGGGCTCCAGACCTGGCTTTGTTGCCAACAACCCACTTGCTTTTAACAAATTCACTTTGATGGGCTGGGCCTTATTTCCTTATCTCTAAATGGCTGTGACCTGAAAGTCATTGAATTTATTTTATTCGGCAATGAATATTTATTGAACCTGCTCTGACTTCATTACAGGTTGTGAGAATTAAGTGATGATATTTGTGAAAGAGACTTTACTTCCTCTGTCATGCAACATTTTTATTATTTCATGGTAAATTTACATGTTGACAACTGTTAATTCATTTTCACAATATTCTCTAATTTGTAAAATAAAGGCATGGGATTTTAAAAAAGACTAAAATGTCCTATGATTTCTAATCAGGAAAAATTCTCCTCAATTTTACATTTTTTCCTCTTTGGATATGCTAAATTTAATTGGACTCTTAGTTACTTTAACAAGTTTCCAGCAACTTGTGGCATGATTTCCAATTTTATTTAAAATCAGTAGTTTCTTACTGATTAAAAATAAATCCCATTGGCTTTGAGAGTAAATGTAGACAGGGTACACAGTGTTGATTTCCAAGGTCATGAAAATCTTTTCTCTTATTAACTAGTTGAAAAAATTTTCCCATACATGATACTTATTAAGTTAAGAAAATACAGCAATTTTGCCATCATTTTCTAGTTAGTATTATAGAGTCTGAATTTTCTGACAATGTGAGGGTTAGGTTAGTCTGTGGATCATCTATGTCAGAACTGCTAGGAGGTGTGGATTAAATGCAGAGTCCTGGGTCAGCCTCTAGACCCAGTCAACGGGAGCCAGTGGGAGATGGCACCGAGAACTTGTGTTTTTATCAAGTTTCCTGTGTAGTCTGTCAGCACATTCAAGTCTGAACATCTCTGAAGGAATATGTTTGTAGGAGCCTATTTTTATAGGTGAAGGAAAATCCCTTCCAAAACATACACTGTTATTTATTTAACCATTGTCCCATAATCGGACACTTATAGTGTTTCTGGTATTTCACTCTGCTAAACATTATTCTTATGGACATTATTTTTTACATGTTTTATGTCTATTCTTATCTTCTGGAGTAAATTACTCAAAACTAAAATAAAATTAAGGCAAATAAAAAACCAGAGAAAATATTTCTTAACAAAGTGATAAAGTTATATATATACTTAAAGCATAAATAGATTATATGTGTAAATGAAGAAGACTCTAAACATCTCAACAGAAAAATGTTTAAAGGCCTTGAACATCCAATATACTGAAGCCTGACCTTCTGATCCCCAGATTCATGGGTAAAGGGCCCTCTGGCTTTTCTCCTGGGCTGTCTGGTGGGCATTGCAAACTTGAGTCTTACCGTGCCTGCATTTCCACGCTGCACAGCTGCTCTCCACTCTTGAGGAGAAACCACCATCTACTGTTTATTCCTCCCAGCACCCTGGAAGTCCCTCTTGATTCCCTCTCTCTAAAGGTCCCTGTTTTAATCAGGTGTGGTGAGACACGCAGGCATAGAATTGACTGTCCGGCAAGGGGTTTACCATCTCTAGGAACTGGCTAACCCTGGAAGGGGCTTCCAGGACCAGCAAGGCCCAAGATGTCAAAGCATCAGAAATACAGAAAACAAAAGACATGGTTAATACACCCACATCCACTTCATTACAGGACCTCTCAGTCTATGTGGATCTTGAGCCTTTCTGTGTCTTTGTCCTCTTTCTTTAAAGATGCAACTCCTTCTCCATTCTTATCCTCCTGACTACTTTTCTCATTCTGCAGCCTGAGGGCTCTTTTAATTTCAAATTCCACTTGTTGATTGCTGTATATAGGAAAGCAACTGATTTTTATAGTTCAACTATGTATTCTGCAACCTTGCTATAATCACTTAGTTCCATGAGTTTTTTTCTTTTTTAATTTTTTTTATTAATACATAATATTTGTACATATTTATTGGATATATGTGATATTTCATTGCATGCATAGAATGTGTAATGATCAGGTCAGGGTATTTAGGGTAACCATCATCTTCAGTATTTATCATTTCTTTGTGTTGGAAACATTTCAAGTCTGTCCTTCTGGCTATTTTGAAACATAAAATATATTATTACTAATTACAGTTACTCTACTCTGCTATTGGATATTGGAGAATTGGAGGTCATAATGTTAAGCAAAATAAGCCAGGCATAGAAAGATTAGCATCACTATTTCAGGAGGTTTCTTTGGTCAATTTTTCCAGATTTTCAACATAGATAATCATGTCTTCTGGGAACAAAGACGTTTTTATTTCTTCCTTCTCAATATGTATATCTTTTATTTCCTTTTCTTGTCTTATTGCATTAGCTAGGATTCCTTGCACAATGTTGAAAAGGAGAGGTGAGAGGAGACATCCTTGCCTTGTTCCTGATCTTATTAGGAAAGCTTTGAGGTTCTCATCATGAAGTTTCTCTCTATTTCTCCTTTACAGGGAGTTTTTTTTAGTCTTTTTAAAATCATTATTATTATTAATCATGGATGAGTATTGGATTTTGTCAAATGATTTTTCTGCATCTCGTGTGATTTTTCCTTTTTAGCCTGTTGATGTGACAGATTACATTAATTGATTTTTGAGTGTTGCTATAGGGCTGTTTTAAAATTGAAATTAGACCACGTTGTCCCCAGTGAAACCTACTCAAGCTCCTCATTGCTCTTGTGCCCAGCAAAGTCCTTCCCACAACTGACCCAGCCTGGTGTTATCTGGCCCCATCAGCTTACACCTCCCCTTCCCCAATGCTATCCTACCCTGACGACACGTTGTACCTGCTCCTTCTGCCCAGAACACATTCTCCCAGTTCTGTCCAATGCTGAACTATTTCAGCTTTCAGGTTTCTTAACATCTTAACATTCTTAACTTTAACATCGCCTCCTCTCAGAGGCCTGCCATGAGCATCTTTTCTACAACAGACTTTTCCACTCACTCCCTATCTCATAGCATTTATCTCCACCCATAATTGTCTGTCTCCTTCTCATGTGGAGGTCATGTCTGTTCTGTTCACTGATATATTTATTCCCACCACCTTGCACAGGGCATGCTGTATGTGTTGAATAAATTTTAAAAAATTAAATGGTTAATAAGCATATAAAAATGGTTGAGCTTTATACAGATAATACAGAGAATGAGAACAATTTTATAATTTTAAGTCGACAAAGATTTTTTTAAGTGACAATTTCTATTTTGAATGAGGGCCAGGTAAAATGGCCTACCTCTCAGGGGAGCTGGTGGGAGCGTAAATTGGTATGAGTTTAGCTGAAAAGATTTTGATGTTGAGTATCAAGAACCTTAAAAACACCAAGGAAACTTACTCCTATAAAAAAGTTTCACTTGTGGTATTTATTCTATTTATTTAAAGCTTGTCTAGGTTCCAAACTACAGCTGACCACAAGAAGGTCACCAACCTTGCCTTTTTAAAAGAGATACAAGACCTGGCCGAGGAAATTTACAGAATGATGGACAAGGCAAAAAACTTACAAAAACTTTGGAAAGAACAGTCCAAGACTCCAGGCAAGTAAATCTCTCATAACTGTGACACTACCTACACGGGCACAGTTTAGGGAGAGCTCCCATAAGGCTGTGATAACCCAGAATGTTTCTGAAATTCTTAAACCCTTAGTGTGCTAATCTCTTGTTGTAGGTCTTAGAAAAGGGTGCACCCTCTGATGCGTGAGGCCAGCATCTCTGGCCAGTTGTGGAGAGTGGGCCTGGATTCTCCCTTCCCCTATCCCTGGGAAGGTACTTTGTGCAGTGCACATGCTACACAACCTTCAGAGGCTGCAGCCCATCCTAGTTTTGTCTCCACAGTTACTCTTCCTCCACTCTTCCTGCTCCTTCACTTTCTTCTATTGCTCTCTTCCTTTCTCATTTTCTTTTCTTCTATCTTTAAAATCTGTTCCTACCTTTCCCAAATACACACACACACACACACACACACACACACACACACACACACACACACACTCCTGATTCCTTTCCTCCTCCTTGAAGACTTGAACTGATCTTTTCCATGTTAGTAACTCTTCAATTCTGGTCTTGGATGATTAACTTGCTTTGATTACAAAACTTTTGTATTATTGGGCAGATTATTTCCTAAACAAAAGTAATTTCTTTTCATTATAAAGAATATCCACATCATAAAAATGCTTCAATTCTTATAAATTGACAATAGAGAAAGTTAGAATGGATATAGATCTTAGAAATTTCAGCTTACAGATGGAGAGGTTTGCATCTCAGAGGGAGGCAGGCAGTTTCCTACTTCACAGGAAGCTTTGTTAATAAACAGGTGGCCACAGTGGTCCTGCCCCATGTTTTTAAACCAACTACCACAGCTGTCAGATAAAATACAGGACATTCAGTTAAATTTGAATTTTAAATAAACAACATACACATTTTTAGTGTAGGTGTGTTCCAAATGTTACATACTTATAGTACAATAAACGATTCATTTTTTTATCTGAAACTGAAATTTAGCTAAATGCCTTTGTTTTTAATTTGTTAAATCTGTTACCCTGCTCCAATTTTTCTTTTTGTATAAATTTTTCTTTCTTCATGGAGTATGTACAAGAAAATGAAGTAAAGAGTTTGTCAGCAAAATGGAGAATAAGCTCCTCAGAGCAGGTTTTATGTGTTATTTTTAAGAGAAAAAATAGCACCTTTGTCCAGGGTAAGGCAGGGCTGGCCAGAGCCTCCCTGAAGGCTGATTTCACGATGGACCCAAAATGTTTCAACAAAAGGTGAGAATGACTTCAAATACCAAATGATGGAGCTCTTATATTAGGATTTAATATGGGCTCATTTTGCTTTTTATAAAGTTTGATTTTCAAGTAAGATTTTTAACATTCTATTGAAAGAAGAACTAAATCTTTTTTAAGATGAAGTCTCTATATTCAATTTGCTATTATTTGAGTCATTTCCTATGGCATATTAATTCAAAAATAATCTGAACAAATATAATTTCACTTTTTTCCCCTCTTCAACTTTTTCCTTTTTTTTTAAATTTATTACTTACTCACTCTCTCTATCCTGTCCAGAATTCTTGCAATATGTGGTGAAATTAGAGTCTGATAAAATAATATTATATCCTTTGGCAAATTGTTGAAATTTGGTTTAGTAGTTAAATTTTTTCCCAGGAATTTTGTTAATGTCAATATGATTTGGAAATTGTAAGTGATGTTTTTCTTCAGATTTATTCTTTATTTGGGTGTTTTGTCTTTTGGGCCAGGGCTCTATGATACTCCATTTGACTAGAACTAAAGCAGGGACTCAGCAAATATGTCTTCACTGATGAAATTAATGTCTCTTAAATCTTCTTTATTGTAGATTCTTCTTATGGTTCCAGTTTTTTAATGGTAAGTATCTTAACAAAAGTTTGAAAATTAGTCTTCAGAGACAGAATGGCTACAACACTGTTTTGAAGTTTAATTTGTATTTTCAAACACTTCTTTCTAATGGTTTGATATGTAGTGATACTTGTACAGAGGCTGGATTTGAGAGAGCCGAATTCACTTGGAAGATGGACTGAAAGATTACTTCTAATTTTCTTTAGCAAGGCTCTGGGTCTGTGGGAAGTGTAAGGGAAGGTCGAGGCCGGCAGGTGGTGGGCAGCCCGCTCATTGCTTTGAAGGTGCCGTTGAGCCTGTCTGAACTCAAGCTAGGCCTGAGATTTGGGTTTGGCACATAACCTATGACTCACTTTGAGCACAAAGCCTTTAGTTAAGGCACCAGTTATCAACAGGGGCGATTTTGTCCTTCATGGGATATTTGTGAATGTCTGGATACATTTTTGGTCTTCACAACTGGGGACGGATTGGGAGGAGGCTACCGGCCTCTAGAGGGTTGGAGCTGGAGGTGCCACTAAACATCTTCCAAAGCACAAGGCAGCCCCCACAGCGGAGAATTACCTGACCCAGAAGGTTAACAGTGCCACAGTTGACAAACCTTGAATTAAGGTGAGAATCTTGACAATATCAAAGACTCTGTCTTGCTCATATTGTAGCTCGAGGCACTGACTGTACAGACATTTTCAGTAACGTTGTGCTAACAGGTGCTTGTGTCTGCCTAACTCTAAGAAAGATTTAGACAATTCAAAAAATAAGTAAATATGCAGTAAAACTATTAGGAGAAAAGTAAAAGAGTATGGGCCAACTAATGAATTGGAATGGAGCAGGAATGTCAGTGTATCTATTACAAAATTGTACTAGCAAAGCATTAATATATTGGACATTCATCTTAACTTTGCACTTTCTCATATACAGGTCAAAAGGAAAATATTTTGGGTCACACATATTTAGAGTCTTACAACTAATAGAAGAAATTAAAAACAGGATAAAGTACCATTCCGGTGATTAAATTAGCATCTTTAAAAGGAGATGCTTGTGATGTGGCAGCCTACTGATATAATCACGCACAGTTTGTGACAGTGAAAAATTGATACAGTAACGTTTGGAAAAACAATTTGATATCCTTTGTCCCAGTAATTGTTCTGATAATTTATCTTGTTTATAAGGCAAAAGAAATTAAAAGCTATATGAGTAAAGATGTTCATTTATAATGATGGATAATTTTAATATCTAAAAGTAGGATAAATAGATGTTGATTCCCTCCTGAGTATGGTCACTTAATAGTAAATATGGTACATGCGGAATGATTATGTTATTGTCAATTGTAAAAAGCAGAGGACAATACCACATCCATAGTGTGATTATGATGTCAAAACATTTAGGCATGTGTACAATGAGCACAGAAATGTGGCTACAAGGAAGCAGTTCTATTTGTTATGATGAAAGAATTCTAGGTAACTTTCCTGTTATAGAATTCTGATAGAACTGTTACACTATTTGATTTTCATTTAGAGTAAAACAGTCATTCAAATAATCTGAGAAGACAAACAGTGAATTATGTTTTCAGAGGATCCTTTTGGACTTTGTGTTGAGCATAGACTAATGGTAGCCAGAGTGGAGTTGGGAGTCAACGTAGGGAATCAACCCTTTCATTTGTGCAATAAATGCAGTGCTTTAGAGCAGCAATGTGGTTAGTGAGGGAGGTGGTGAAATGTGGTGGAGTTCTTGATATATTTCAGAGGTAGAGCCAGTAAAATCTGTTGGCAAATATGATGTAGGTTATAAGAGAAAGAAAAGAGTCAAGGAAGACTCTAAATGTTTCGACCTCAGCAAATAGAAATACGGAGTGGACATTTGCTGCGGGGGGAAGACTGGAGCAGGTTTTTCTTGGGGGTGGGGAGAGGAAGAGAAAGGGGAAATCAGGAGGTTGATTTTGGGCTTGTTAATGAGACATCCAAGTGGCACTGCCAAGGAGGCTGTGGGAAGTATGAGTTTGGAATTGAGATAAGCCGTCTTGGATGGGTATATAAACTGGAAGGTGTTGGTGCATAAATGACACTCTAAGGCCATCGAGGGAGAGTGTGTAGACAGACAAGAGAAAGAGGGCTGAGCACCCAACACTCACATTTGAGAAGTCTCAGGCAGGGAGGGGGAAGACGAGAAGTGGGGTGTCCTGGTAGCCCGGGGAAACTGTTTTCAGAGATGGGAATAATCCACTGTCCCGAATGCTGCTGATTGATCAAGAGGAGGACAGAGAAGTGACCACTGGAAGTGAAGCATGGAGGTCATGGTGATGTTGACAAGAAAGGCTTTGATGGAGTGAGGAGGGTGAAAGCCTGACAGAATGGGTTTAAGAGAAGATGAGTGGCAGTCGGTGCAGACAGGAAGTATAACATACATGTGCTGCGAAGGGGAGGAAGACGTGGGGTAGAGGCTGTGGGGGCTGTGGTGCCTGCTTCCCGCCCCACTAACTCCCCAGTTTATTCCCAGCTAAGGTGCAAGGGTCGCCCAGAGGTCAGACTCCTGGTCACAGCGTCCCATGTCAGGCACATGCTGCTTTCTGCAGCTGCTCCTTCTTTGAAGCGAGCCAGGCCTGAGAGGGCAGGGGAGCCAATACCCCCGGAGCAGCCTACAACTGGGGCAACCACCTGATTCATGTTGCTTGAGACCGAAAGTCCCTCATCGCAGAAAATACCTCAGTCCCAGGCAACGCGGGAAGGTTGATCCCTTGGGGTCCATGCTGGGCAGCACCTTGGGTTCCGGAGCGGCTCTGTGGATTCAAGGTGGCGTGGGGCACACAGGACCTCGACTGTTGCACAGACTTTTCCTTCTTTGCTGTTTCATTCCTCCCACTCCCTCAGCGCCTTCCTGGGACCATGCCCTTGAAGAAGCCACCTACACATAAGTCTTTGTCTCAGGGCTGCTTTCAGGGACCCTAAATCAGGACAGGAGATAGGGACTTTCTTTCCTCCTGCTTTCCTTCCCTCCCTCCCTCTCTCCCTTCCTTCCTCCCTTTTTCCCTTTAAGTTTCCCTTCTAAGACTTTACAGTTGTTTTAATTGAAGATTTTTCTCACTTTTTATTTTTGACCAAATTTCAGACTTATAAAAACAGTTTTAATAGTAGTACAAAGAGTTATTATTTGTCTTTTACTCAGATTCCACAAACAATAATGTTTTTAGCATATTTACTTTATTCTTTTTTCTCTATATGTCTATATTTCTATCTATACATGTTTTGGACTAAGAATATGTTGCAGACGTGAGACGTGATGCCTCTTTAATCCTAAATACAGTCGTCTCTTGGTGTCCCTAGGGGATTCGTTCCAAAAACACCCTGCAGATGCCTAAGTCCCTTAGAAAAAATGGTGTAGTATTTGCATGTAACCTACGCCCATCCTCCCTATTACTTTAAAATTAGTTTAAATCATCTCTAGATTGTAACACCTAATACGATTTAAATGCTATGTTGCTATTCTATTACACTGTACTGTTTAGGGAATAATAACAAGAAAAGAAGTCTGTATGCATTCAGTACAGATGCAACCATCCATTTTTTCCCTGAATGTTTTGATCTGTGGTAGGTTGAACTCGTGGGTGCGGATCCCGCATGCGGGGGCCCGCTGCGCTTCAGTGCACACTTCTTGAAAACGAGGGCGTCCTCGTACATAGCCACGTCATGATCATTAAAATCAGGAAATTAACATATTAGTGTACATTGAACTCTTTAAACTACAGACTTTTCCAGATTTCCCAGTTGTTCTAATAATGTCCTTAGTAACAAAAGACAATCCCAGATCATGTGTTGCATTCAATTGTATTGTCCTTAGTCTCTTTTGCCCGGAAGCGGTTTCAAAGCCTTTCTTTGTCTTTATTTCATCAAGATTTTTTAAGAGGTCCCTTATTTTGTAGACCGTCTCTAATTTTCAGGTTGTCTGACGTCTCCTCATGACTGGCTTTGGAGTTGTGATTTATGGCAGGAATATGTTGCGTTTTTAAGGTGGTGAATAATGACACGGGAAGGAACTGAAGGAGAGGAAGAGAGAGGAGAGTTGTGGACGGTGCTCGTGAGGGCTGGGAGGATGGGAGGGTGGGAGCCCAGGCTGAAGGTTGGTCTGAGATGGAGACAGCAGGTCGTGGGTAAGCCAGGATATCACCCGGACGCAGGTACAGGCAGGCCAGGTGTGGGAGTGAGGAGCTTTGCTCTGCTTGCTGCTACTTCTCAGAGAAATGGGAAGCAAATGCGCAGATTAGCGCGAGGATGGAGGACGAGGAGTTTGGGGATCTGAAGAGAGAAGAGGTTTAGAAGAGCTGGCTAGGAGCATGGGGAAGAACATGGACCAGGGTACTATATTACAGGTATAAGACAACACTAAGCCGCATGCTCAAGGTACGTGGTCATGAACTTAACGTGCGGAGAGTCAGCATCATTGTGCATTTTTCTGCAGCCGCTTTCAGCTATTTGGGTGAGGGAGTGAAGTAGGCAGAGAGTGGAATTTGATGGGGGATGGATTTTTTTCTATTGGTAATGAAAAGGTCAAGGTTTCGACCATGGAAATGGGTGATTTAAGCAAGTAGAATCAAATATCACTGGATGGTGGGGGAGAAGGGGCCAAGTAACAGAAGGGATTCAAGGAATGCTAGAAGATATTGAAGTCACGAGGATTATGGCAAGAGTCATGTCGCACAGGCTGGCAGTGTGTTAGAAGCCAGAATCCTCCAGAAATGGCAAGAGGTGATTCGGGGAGTGTCCCAGGACCTTCCTGACTTCTGGACCTCTCTTCATTGCTGCTGAGGGTGGTGAGAGGCAGAGGGAGCGTGTCTTGTATGGAGTAGTGGGAGCTCTGGACTGATGCAGTCTCACCTGAGGGGTAAATGGTAAGACGCTGCACTCAGCTTTCCTTAAGGATGGGAACTGGGTGGAGAGCAGACAGCCAGCAAGGGCGCAGCTCGGAGCACAGCGTGGGGAGCTTCTGGTGAGATGTGGAATGTCTGGGTGTTTTCTACCCAGAGGAAGCATCACGGCTCAGTCAGGAACTGGAGACCCAGGTTGCTTCCATGTTCCCACTCCACAATTCTTAACACATAGTAGGAAAGGCTAAGATATTGAGAAAAATCTGAAGGCTCCTACTACGTGCCAGTTGCAAATGGGCACCCATAGACCAAGCCGTCAGTGCTCAGTGAAATGTTGAGTTTTCCCTCCTTTTCCTCACATAACCCTTCTCTGTATTCTTTTTAGTACTGCCATGGTGTAAACCTTTCCTGCTTTGCTTATGCAGCTGGTTTTATAAAGCAACTGCATCATGGCTTCAATAAAAATGAATTATGTTATCACTTTCCTCATCCCTTTGCCCAGGGAGAAGGCTCTCTGTCTTCTACCCATTAGGATGAATATCTTCACTTCTTTCCCTTAGGTCTCATTTTTTTCCCCAAAACTTGGGGAAAATTAGAAATCTGGTATGCAATTCTTGTTCCATGTCTGCTTTATTAAAATATCCATTTAGTCTTAATTTTCCATTTGCTTCCATCCAGACTAAGGTTCCATGAATTGTACCATCAAAAACAGCTCTTTGGAAATGTGGCAGGAGCAGGGGTGGGGGAGAAGGGATGCATGTCTGTGGGGGAAGGGCGGCATTCAGTTATTACATTGCGTGTCAGTCATGACCGGGCTCAGCTGCAATAACAGAAAAAACCAAAACAACAGGAGGCATTCTGATCTTGTTTGTATTTGAATTATTCTCTTTTCCCTTATCACTTGCTTGCAAAGAATAGATCATTACATTCTTGTCTGGGATCTATCACAAAGACCTTGTAGTTTCAAAAATCTTAGAAATTGGTACATCTTGTTACAAAAGCAGGCCTTCTTTTCCTCCTCTTCCCCGTCTATACTTTCAAAACATTAAAAAACTAACAAACAAACAAAAAAACCCACCACAACCTGACAGAATAATTTTAAAATTGTGTCTGTTCAACATAGGGACATAGTAAGCATGATTTTCTACTAGGAGAATGTCTACATTCTTGTATCTTTTTGATGTCCTTTCATTATCTCATTTAATTTATTAATAAAACTACAGAGGGCAACTTTTGGGCTTTTTCCCGTCAGATGGATCTCAATAGGACCGAGGAGGTAATATTAAAATTGGAAAGGCTCCACCAGCAGCCTCACGTCTGGGATTTTCTGCTTTTACTGCCGAGACTACACGCAGATGACGTCCACGCGGAGGACGGTGTGCGTGCTGTGGTGCACTTGCTCCAGACGGCTTTGAAGTAAGTGGAAAAGGGAAATATAACTAAGTGTAGGTGCATTAGTTTTTCTTCTTCATTTTCTATGCGGGAAGTAAAAATTACTGAGTAATTGTCTGATTGGGAAAAAAAAAAAAAAAAAAAAACACCCCTGATACAACAGGAGCTCCTGCACCTCCACGTTTGTCCCTTGTCTGTGTACATATTTTACTGAGTGGCAGTGATGTTGCTCAGAGTATATCCTCCCTGCCTTAAAAATTTAACATTACATTATTAATATTTCATATGTTATAGTCTACAAATAATTTTTAATGGCTGCAGAATATTCCCTTTTGGTAAAGTACCATATACCCTAATTTACTTAATAATTTTAGCATTGGACTTCTGGTTGTTTCTAAGCTTTTCGCTATTAGAGCTGCAATGTGAACATAACAATTTTAGCTAATTTCTTAATATATCATGCCATAGTTGCCCCAAATAGCACCTGAGACTAATCAGCTCTGATGTTTCGGTTGTATAATTCAGCGAGTTGGGCACTGGTTTGCTTTGATGGATCTGGCCCCCATGTTACCTGGGGGTTACCTTTGGGAAGACCATTTCCCATGGTGAATTTCCCATTCTTTAATCAGCATGGTCTTCTTTTTTTAAAATTTTGAATTGTTTTGTGTAAACTCATTGTAGGAATATGGTATTTTGTTAGTAAAAGTTTATATTCTTTTCATATTTTTAATTGTTACTTATTTTAGTTGCCATCGGTGAGAACAACCTGCACTGCCCTCAGGCCAGGATGAGAGGGGCCCTGTCGTGGTCCCTGTACTTCGTAGGTCCCTGCCCTGGCCTTCCCCAGGCTGTGCCTCTGCTCATGGCTCAGGAAGCCCATAGGGTGAAGGGGATGTGTCTGCAGAGTACACACCCCCCGACTCCCTCTCACCCTGGAATTTCCTACTGCAATGTCCAGAGCCCACTTTCAGAGCCTGTGCTGACCTCTTCCCTGGTCTGTCCCTCTGAGGGCAGGTCTTACACTGCAATGTGCATCCCTCGGCTCAGGGCTGTACAGGGACAGCTGAGGCCACTGGGAGGAGTGTGCATGGTGCCTGGCCGTGTAGCTGGGGTGCCCGCACATGAGCACTGAGCCCCCTCGAGCTACAGACAAAGCTGAGGGTGGGAAGCAAGTAGGGGAGGGGTGCGCTGAGGATTGGGGCCAGGGCTGTGTGCTCCCCGAACCCCTACACTCTGGAGTACAGCTCTGAGGATCAGAAAATTCTAAATTTGAATGTGGCTTTCCAAGTTGTTATGAAGATGTATTTGTCAATGTAGGAAAATGGAACATATTTTGATAGTTTGTTAGCTTGATTTATAACATAAATATTTGAACATATTTTCTGTGTCTCCCTTTGTATTCTTGCTCTAAGCCCTGAATATGTTAGCAGTGGAAAGTGGGAACAATCAGGTAATCCTGAGACAGGAAAATTTGAAATTAGAAGATATTGATGACAGTTGTTGGACCATATCAGCTTCAGTAGAAATTTTATTTCTATTTTTTTGCTTTGGTGTCACAGTATCAAGATGATCTACATTCACAGAGATAAGTATTTGCAAGTGGCACCAGTTTTCAATAATATATCTTGTAATCTTAGGATACTCTTCAATACATAAAGATGCCATTAGAGATTTTCCTTAATGAAAAGCTATAGGAAAATAACCTGTCTGGAAGCAAAACTTATGGTTGTGTGGTCTTATTTTGCCAAACTGCAGGTATATTCCAACTTCAGTTCATTGTATTTCGTAATCCGCAAGTTAAAGTATATTTATTCATAAAATAAAAATTTATATTTAAAAAATAAACAATACCATATACATGTGGACTCCCCCTCCCCAAAGCCTCTTATTCTATGAAACAGTTTGAAAACCACTGATTGAACCCTGGACGTATTCAGATCCATGGGTTAAGGCAGAGTGGACGATTGGTGTACATGGCATTGCAACTGGCTGCCCTCCAAATATTAGACTGATTATCTGAACTTGAAGCAGCTAGGCTGACTGTTCATTTGCTTTTCTAAGATAACAGCACTTTGTACCCTGGCTGGCCTTGTCGACTGCCCTTGCAGGGCAGGAAGAAGCAAGACTGAGGGTAAGATGCAATCTATGACAGAGCCAACCAAAACTCATGTTCTGCACTGAAGGCAGAGGGGAAGATGGCCAAAATTCCTGGGTGTTTCTAGAGAGAGGGGCATACCCCCTGCACTTAGTCCCTGGGCCAGGGAGTTAGGGTGGCATTAAAGCCATGAAGAATATTGTCTTGGAGGTGGTCCAGCCATGTCTTGCAACAGGTCAGCCCATGGGCTGTAAGTAAATCTGGAATTGATGCTACCTCTTTTACTAACTACCAACTCATATTGCTTTTGTTTCGTTTTGGTTCTAGTTTCTTAACATCCCTAGAAGATTTAGATTGGCTGCAACTCAATCAAACTTTCTCTCAGGTTTCTAAAATGGCACTGAATGTGACCATTTCTACGCTGATATTTCTGGAGCAACACGGAGTAGCAGTCACTGGTATGGGTAATTTAGAGCTATTGCTGTGTTTCAAAATGTTTCACTATTAATTATTGACAATCAAAATGGAGCTAAAATGATGTTCAAGGAAATGATTTAATTAAAATTTCAAACATAAAAAGAATCCATTTTCTTGTTGCTGTTAATAAAAGATAGTACTAGAGTGAAAATTTGATACTCAAAACTGAATTAGACTTCCTACTACTATTGAAATTCTGCTGTCACTGCTGACAAAAACGATATTTCTGATTAAAACATAACTGAATTTAAAATTCTTTGACTTGATGTCTTCTTAGATTCGATCTACCACTGGTTCTGTGATTTTAATCTTTCTTTCTCTAAGCTCCTATTGGGAGGAAATATTTGAAAAACAGTAAGACTAGTAAGGAGATGCAGGTTGATGTGGACTTGAAGAGCCCCCTAACTGAGTAAGCAGCCCCTCCACAGGGGAAGGAATGAGATTATCTAGTTCTTTTCGTAACCCAGGATATTATTTCTTGAATTGTCAACTGGGCCTGAATATTTAACTTTTAATTCCCTCCTTTTCTCTCTCTCTCTTTTTTTCTATGTCTGTCTCTTTCTTTAAGGAAAATGCAGTGAGAAAATAGCAAAATTAGAATTCATCCACCCACCCATCCATCTGTCCATCTGTCTGTCCTTCTGTCCACCTATCCACCCACCCATCCATTCATTCATCCATCCATCCATCCAACTACCTACCTATTCACCCACTGACCTACCCAACCACCCATCCCTCCATCCATTCATTTATTCATCTCTCATTTAGTAAACACTTACTGAGCACTCCCTATGAGCCAAACACTCCCCGAGACAGTGGGAATAAAAAGCTGGATAAGACATAGTTCTTGCTTTCAAGGAAGTCATATTTATTAAAGGAGAGAAATGTGTCAATGAAGAAAAAACAAAGGGGTATGGAGTCGGGATCTGGCATCTTCTTCAGCAAAAGCCTCAAGGAAGAGTTTTGAAGAATGAATTAGAGCTCATCGAAGACATGAGGGAGCATTTGTAGGAAGAGAGAACAGTGTGGGAAGCACCTGGCTTGCTGAGAGCCTTGAGGGTCTGACATTCAGTGTGTCTGAGGTGCACCAGGCAATGGCAGGAGATGGCACAGACAGGGAGCCCAGGTCAGATTGCAAATGGCCATTGGAGCGGTAGAATTACCTCCACATTACAGAAGGATACTTGTGGGCAGGTGTGAGGGGTGTCCTGGAGGCAGGCAAGTCTAGGGGTGAAGAGCCGGGGATCAAGTTTTCCATTGGCTGCTGACTCTTGAGGTCTCAGCTCTCTGAGCTCTGTAATGTTAATAAGATGGTTATACACAGAGATTTCTGCAGGCATACGGAGATTTATCCTGCTGCATGGAGCAACCCTACGTGATACCCTCCGTCATTCCAAATTCCACCTGTTGTTTGTTTCTTCCTGTTGTTGTGACTCAGCACAGGAAGATCCCCACAGAGAGGAAGAGTTTCTTTGAGTGCTCTGTACAGAAAAGCTCAGCTATTAATGTTTAACTTTAATGTTTAACTCAATTTTCACATTGGGTTAGTTCCAGCGGGAACTACTACTTCTTACACTGAGGACAAAACCTAGAGGTGGGGTGAGAGATACGTAAAATGCCTCACTGCAATCTTCCCAGTGACCTTTAACAAACTTATTTAGAAGCTCAAGTTTTTGTACATCATCTGAATTACAGCAACCAATTTACCTTATAATTAGAAATGTAATTACTGCTAAGAATGTAATCAAAATGAACAATTTTCTATCAACTTGCCAGTGAGTCAGAACTAAGGAACACTATTACAAAACATGCTTTTAGAGGCAACTAAAAATTGAATTTATTTTCACAAATTCTTTTGCTTGATGAGCAGATTACAATGTGTGAAGGGGAGGGATACTCTTGTTTAGCAATGAATTTCAGAAACAAGTTGTCTTTCACTTTTTTAGAATGATTTTATATTTTTATACCTATTCGTAGACTGAAGTTACTATCTATTTTTTTTTTTCTCTCCTTTCTGGAACTTCATAGATAATTCTGAGAACAGTAGATATTAATAGTTACAGTTCAGGTTTGGGAACCAGATCACCTTGGTTTGAATAGTGACTTATTCTAGACATGTGACTTTGAGTGACTCTCAATCCCTCCCCTCTAAAAAGGGGATAATTATAGCACCTATCTCATAGTGTTGTTGGAGGACTGAGACCTCCCGCAGGAAATTCCTAGCCTAGGGCGTGGTATCTCTTTAACATACAAGTGCTAGTTTTAATCTCAGAAACCTGTCTTTTGTCCCTATGATGCCATGTAAAGACAGTCTAACCGGAAGCGAGGTGCCTTCATTTCCTGGGATCTTCCCCATTTTCAATGCCTTCCAGAAGTTCCCTTTGATCTGTGACTCTTTTTTGGTGAATGTCATGGACTGTGCCTGTTCTACAGACCTCACAGCATTAACAAGGACCCTGTGAGATCATTCATGTGAAATGGTTGTACAGTGTCTGGCGAGTGCAGGGACTTAGTAAATGAGTGTTGAATTATGATCCGAAACAATCTGGTTGCTGGGTTTTCAGATGAAGGTTCACCTCAGAATTTATGTGTTTTTATGCTTGAAATTGCTAGACCATACTCCTCAGAGATTTTGTTAAACTGTGGGGGTCTTGGACTTATATTTTGGGTGTGTCACTTCTCCATAGTGTTGCTGGGTTATTTGGGTAGCTTATACATTTTATACCTTGACTACCTGAGTTAGGGGAACCTTTTCCTATGACTTCAAATAATTTTGGGGAATATAGTTTCAAGGTTCCATAGTATTTTATGCTGTGAATATACTATAATTTATCCTTTCCCCTGATACTAGATGCTTAGCTAGTTTTCAATATTTATTTATTTTGAAAATATTCAATTTTTATTTTGTTTTTTAAAATTATTTTTGCTTTTCTTTAATTCAGGATATTAGGGGGGTACAAACATTTTGGTTACATGAAATGCGTTTGCCTCACCCACGCCAGGGTTACAAGGGTGTCCTTTCTCCATACAGTGTGCCCCGTTTCCATTAGCTGTGGGTTTACTCCCCCCACCCCCAGCCCCCCACCTGATCCAATATTTAATCAATATAAAACCAATGCAATAATATTATTGTATAGTAATTTTCATTCAGGTATCTGATACTTTCTTGAGATAGATTTTTAGAAATAGGATTATTAGGTTCAATGATTTGAATTTTATACAGCTATTGAGATATGTTTTCAAGTTATCCTGTATAAACTTTGTGATTGTTTATACCAGGGAGCATGTGACACCTCATCATACTCTACAGCAGCAAGTATTAGCTTCTGTTTCTTTTCCCACTGGATGAACAAGTTGTATTTGGTTTTCATTTACTTTTCCTGTAGAGTTGAATATAGCGTTATTTTCAGAATTACTTGAGACATTTCAAAATATTCAAACAACTGACAGTATACATCTTTTGTTGTTTCACAGAGTCAGGACCCCACCTGTCCCTGCAGAACATGGTGTGGGATCCACAGAAAGTCCAATCCGATCTCAAATCCCAGTTTGGTTTTGGTGATCTTCACACAGAACAAATCCTGAATTACTCAGCTGAACTAAAGGAGGTATGCTCATTTAATTGCCTCTCACACCATTGGGTCTGTCCTTGAGAGCGACTTTAGGATACACTACCAGGGCAGGATGGGCAGTGGTGATGGGAGAGGGTAGCTGGACAGGAGAGTCCCACTAAATTTGAGCTCCGTAGACAGAGCAGGCCTCAGCTGTCCCTTTTGGCAGAATCTTTGGGGTTTTCTAGATATAAAATCATGTTGTTAGCGAAGAGTGATACTTTGACCTCTTCATTCCCCATTTGGATACCCTTGATTTCCTTCTCTTGCCTGATTGCTCTGGATAGGACTCCCAGCACTATGTTGAATAGAAGTGGTGATAGAGGGCAACCTTGTCTGGTTCCAGTTCTAAGTGGGAATGCTTTCCATTTTTCTCCATTCAGTATGATGTTGGCTGTGGGTTTGTTGTATATGGCTTTTATAATATGAAGGTATATTCTGTCTATGCCTATTTGGTTAAGAGTCCTTATCATAAAAAGGTGCTGAATTTTGTCAAATGCTTTTTCTGCATCTAATGAGAGGATCATATGGCCTTTGTTTTTGCTTCGATTTATTATGGTGAATCACATTTGTAGATCTGTGTATGTTGAACCATCCTTGCATCTCTGGGATGAAGCCCACCTGGTCGTGATGGATTATTTTTTTAATGTGCAGCTGAATTCATTTTGTTAGGATTTTATTGGGAATTTTTGCATTTATATTCATAAGGGTATTGGTCTGTAGTTTTCTTTTTTTGTTGTGTGTTTTGCCTGGCTTTGGTATCAAGGTGATATTGGCTTCCTAGAATGAGTTGGGAAGGGGTCTTTCCTTCTCTATGTTATGAAATAATTTCTGCAGTATAGGTACCAGTTATTCTTTGTAAGTCTGGTAAAATCTGGCTGTGAGACCATTTGGTCTGGGACATTTTTTTGTTGTTGGGAGATTTTTTATTGCTGCTTCAATTTCGTTACTTGACATGGTCTGTTCAGTTCTATTTCTTCATGATTGAGTCTAGGGAAGTTGTGTGTTTATAAGAATTTGTCCATTTCCTCAACATTTTCAAGTTTATGTGCATAGAGATTTAATAGGATTCAGAGATGATATTTTGTATTTCCATGGTATCAGTTGTAATATCTCCTTTTTGATTTCTGATTCACCTTATTAGGGTCCTTTCTTTTCTGTTTATGGTTACTCTAGTGAGAAGCCTGTTGGTTTTCTTTATCTTTTCAGAAAAACAACTTTATGTTTCATTAATCTTCTGTATAATTCTTTTGTTATCTATTTCATTTAGTTCTGTTCTGACCTTAGTTATTTCTTTTCTTCTACTGGGTTTGGGATTGGTTTACTCTTCATTTTCTAATTCCTTGAGACAATTCATTAGATTGTTGATTTGTGATCTTTCTGTCTTTTGGATGTTGGCGTTTCAGGCTATAAATTTTCTTCTTATGACTGCTTTTGCTGAATCCCACAAATTTTGATAACTTTTGTCCCCTTTGTCATTTAGTTCAAAGACTCTTTTGATTTCCATCTTAATTTCTTTCTTGATGCAATAATCAATGAGCAATAGGTTGCTTGATTTCCATGACTTTGTGTAGAGTTGAATGTTTCTGTTGGAATTGCTTTCTAATTTTATTCCACTGTGGTCTGATAGATACATGATATAATTTCTATTTTTAAAAATTTGTTGAGATGTATTTTGTGGCATAGGATGTGATCAATCTTAGAGAATGTTCCATGAGCTGAGGAGAAGAATATATATTCAGTGGTTTTTGAGTAGAATGTTTTGTAGGTATCTGTTAGACCCATTTGTTCTAGAGTTCTGATTAAGTCCATAATTTCTTTGCTTAATTTCTGCTTGGAGTATCTGTCCCATTCTGTCAGTGGGGTGTGGACGTCCCTGGCTATTATAATGCTGCTGTTTATTATTTTGTTTAGATCAAGTATGGTTTGCTTTATGAATCTGGGCACACCTGTGTTAGGTGCATAGATATTTAGGATTGTTATGTCTTCTTGTTGAATTGTTCCCTTCACCATTATACAATGACCATCTTTGTCTTTCTTTACTTTTGTTGATTTGAAGTCTATGTTATCTGATATGAGAATGACTACACCATTTTGGTTTCCTTTTATGTGGACTATTGTTTTCCATCCTTTCACCTTGAGTCTGAATGAATCCTTCTGAGTTATATGTGTTTCATGGAGACAGCAGATACTTGGCTTACATTTTTTATCCATTTAGGTAGCCTATGCCTCTTGAGTGGAGAATTCAAGCCATTTACATTTATTGAAAGAATTGATAGGTGGGATGGATTTCTTTTTATTCCATTGGGTAGAACTTTATTGCTTTGTTTTACCTCTTGAGCCATTGTAGTATCCAGGCTCTGACCTTTATGGCTTTTGGATAATTTTACACTAGTGGGTGTCTATTGTTCTGATCCATGTATAATGCATTTCTGAGTACTTCCTGCAGGGAAGGTCTCGTCTTGACAAATTCCCTTAGTGTTTGCTTGTCTGAGAAACTCTTTATTTCTCTCTCATATAAGAAACTTAGTTTTGAAGGATACAAAATTCTGGGCTGGGATTATTTTCTTTGAGAAGACCAAGAATGGGGGCCCTATCCTTTCTGGCTTGTAAGGCCTCAGTTGAGAATTCTGCAGTTAGTATGATGGGTTTTCCTTTGTAAGTTACCTGATGCTTTCACCTAGGGCTTACACAAGAGCCTCTTTCATGTTTACTTTGGCCAGTCTGATGACTGTGTGTCATGGTGATTGCCTCTTCCAATGAATCTCCCAGAAGTCCTTTCAGCTTTTTGTACCTGGATATCTAGATTTTTAGCAAGGCCAGGGAAATTTTCCTCAAATAGGTTGTCCAACCCTTGTGTATTTTCTTCTTAGCCCTCAGGGATGCCTATGATTCTTATGTTAGGCTTCTTTACATAATCCCATATTTATTGTAAGTTTTGTTCATTCTTCTTATTTCTATTCTTTCTCCTTTGACTGACTTGTTTAACTCAAAGGTATTGTCTTCAAGCTCTTAGATTCTTTCTTCTGCCTGATCTAGCTTATTATTAAGGCTTTCCACTATATTTTGTATTTCCTTGAATGAATTTTTTATTTCCAGGTGCTCTGTTTGACTTTTTTTTTTAAAATAAATTTTTCATTCATTTCCTGCATTATTTTTGTGGTTTCTTTTTTTTATTCCAGGGTATTGTGAGGGTACAAACATTATAGTTACACCTTATGTCTTTGCCTCACCCAAGTGCGGGTTAAAGGCATGCCCTTCCCCCCCCCTTAGTGCTCCCCGTGTCCTTTAGTTGTTGATTTGCCCCCCATCCCCCTAATCCCTAGAGAGTATTGCTGCCATGTGATCAACCTAGTGTTGATCAGTTAGTACCAGTTTGATGGTGAGTACAAGTGGATCCCATTCTTCTGCTCTTGTGGTGCCTCACTTTGGATAATGGGCTTAAGTTTAATCCAGGAAAGTGTAAGAGGTGCTAGATCACTGTCATTTCTTATGATTGAGTAACATTCCATTGTAAATATATACGAAATTTTAATAATCCACTCATGGATTGACGGGCACTTGGGTTGTTTCCACATCCTTGTGATAGTGAATTGTGCTGCCATAAACATTCGGGTGCAGATGTCTTTATCGTAGAATGTTTGTGCTCTTTTGGGTAGATGCCTAATAGTGCTATTGCTGGATCAAATGGTATTTCTATTTTTAGCTCTCTGAGGTATCTCCAGATTCTTTTCCACAGAGGTTGCACTAATTTGCAGTCCCACCAGCAGTGTAAGAGTGTTCCTGACTCTCCGCATCCTCGCAAGCATTTGTTGTTTTGGGATTTTTTTGATAGAGGCCAATCTCATCGGGTTTAGATGATATCTCATTGTGGTTTTGATTTGCATTTCTCTAATGATTAGAGATGTTGAGCATTTTTTTTATTTGTTTGCTGGCCATCCTTCTGTCTTCTTTTGAAAAGTTTCTGTTCATTTCCTTTGCCCATTTGTTGATGGGGTTGTTTGATTTTTTTCTTGTTGATTTTTTTGAGTTCTAAATAGATTCTGGTTATCAGCCCTTTGTCAGATGTGTAGAGAGCAACTATTTTTTTCCCATTCTGTGGGCTGTCTATTCACTCTAGTGATAGTTTCCTTGGCAGTGCGGAAGCTTTTTAACCTGATTAGATCCCACTTATTTATTTTTGTTGCTGTGGTGATTGCTTTGGAGTTCTTCTTCAAGAATTCCTTGTCTAGGCCGATGTCTGAAAGCGTCTTCCCAACATCTTCATTTAGAATTCTTACGGTTTCATGCCTTAGGTTTAAGTCTGTTATCCATCTTGAATTGATTTTTGTGAGAGGTGAGAGGTGGGGATCCAGTTTCAATCTTCTGCATGTGGCTATCCAGTTTTCCCAGCACCATTTATTGAAAAGAGATTCTTTTCCCCAGTGTAGGTTTTTGTCAGCTTTATCAAAGATTAGATTAGCATATGCAGATGGTTTTATCTCTGGATTCTCAGTCCTGTTCCAGAGGTCAATGTCTCTATTCTTGTTCCAGTACCAAGCTCTTTTAGTTACTATAGCCTGGTAGTACAGCTTGAAGTCTGGTAGACTGATACCTCCCAGTTTATTCTTTTTGCTTAAGATTGCTTTGGCTATACGAAGTCTTTTCTGGTTCCATACAAAGCATAGAGTTATTTTTTCCAGATCTGTGAAGAATGATAATGGGATTTTGATAGGAATTGCATTAATTCTGTAGATCATTTTAGGTAGTATGGACATTTTAACGATATTGATTCTACCAATCCCTGAGCAAGGTAGGTTTTTCCATCTGTTTACATCTTCTACAATTTCTTTTTTTAGTGTTTCACAATTCTCCCTGTATAAGTCTCTTACATCTTTCGTTAAATATATTCCTAGATATTTAATTTTCTTTGAGGCTATTGTAAAAGGAATTGAGTTTTTGATTTGATCTTTGGCTTGACTGTTGTTGGCATATATGAATGCCACAGATTTGTGTGTATTGATTTTGTAACCTGAGACTTTGCTGAATTCATTTATCAGTTCTAGGAGTCTCTTAGATGAGTCCTTGGGGTTTCCTAGATATAATATCACATCATCAGCAAAGAGCGAGAGTTTGATCTCATCTGTCCCCATCTGGACACCCTTAATATCTCTCTCTTGCCTAATTGCTGTGGTGAGAATTTCGAGCACTATGTTGAATAGAAGTGGAGATAGAGGGCAGCCTTGTCTGGTTCCAGTTCTAAGTGAGAACGATTTCAATTTTTCCTCATTCAATATGATATTAGCGGTAGATTTGTCATAAATGGACTTGATAATTTTAAGGAATGAGCTGTCTGTGCCTATTTTGATGAGAGTTTTTATCATAAAGGTGTGTTGGACTTTGTCAAATGCTTTTTTTTACATCTATCAAAAGAATCATATGGTCTTTGTTCTTGCTTTTATTTATGTGGCGAATTGCATTTATAGATTTGCGTATGTTAAACCAGCCTTGCATCCCTGGAATGAAGCCCACCTGGTCATGGTGAATTATTTTTTTGATGTGCTGCTGAATTCTATTTGCTAAAATTTTGTTGAGGATTTTTGCATCTATATTCATGAG
>RJWJ010020972.1:0-28442 GCA_004363605.1 Indri indri | reverse complement strand
GCTGCAGCCTGTTAATTAAGCCCCCGGTTGCCACGGAGACCATGGTGGTTGACGTGCTCTGCGGCAAGCCCTGTGTGTGTGGGGTGTGCTGTGCGCTGGACTCATGAATTCAGTGCTAGGGGTTTGGGTCTGGAGATGGGGCATACAGGTAGGGGAGAAGGGTGAAGGGGGGCTCAGGGCTTTGGCTCCATGAGGCCCGAGCTGGGGGTGGGGGGGTTGGGTTGTGGGGGTAATGCAATGCAGATAGGGACAGATAGGGATTGGGCCATAAGGGGGAACACTATGCCTGCCTCCTGTGGAAAGAGGACCCAGTCAGGTGGCTCCAGCTTCTTTCAGATGGTCCCTCATGCTGGTTCCATAGATGGAAGCCCAGGCTGGAGGTCAGGGAGCTGGATTCTAGTCCCCAGTCTGTCACAAGTTCACCCCGTCAAGAAAATGTGTACCTTTCCATTTCTAGCCTCCAATTTCATGATAAGTGGCGGGTGGAAAAATAATTTATAAAGTCTCTTCCAGTTCCCAGATCCTGATACAAGGAGACAGCTTCCCAGAGCTTTTTTCTCTCTGAGAAACATAAGGTGGGAGGGGTATGAGCTTTAGAGACGCAGAGTTCAGAAATAGGACCTGCCTGGTTCTGCATCTTGCATTACTTTAGCGAGAGGGTTTCCCTGGCCTTCAATCTTCCTAGTGCTTTGGATGAGGAGGGGGTGCTGAGCTGGCAGCCAGGTGCCTGGGGTTCAGAGCTGAGGGTCAATTTTACTGGCCAATGCCAGGCTGGCATTGCAGGAGGGGCTTGCAATGCATTTTCTCAAAGTCTCACCACGGAAGGTTGGCTAGAGGCCAGAATGGGGCCCCAGTCTTCTTGAGAGGTGAGAGGGGTCAATTGAGGGGCTGGGGTCTCTCCTCCCAACCATCTCCTCATTTGGTCTGGGCTCCTCAGGAAGGGCTATATGGCTTTAGTCTGATATTAATAGAGCACCAAGAGTTTTCAGAGAAGGAAGAAGTGCTATGGATTATCCAGTCTAACCTATTCATTTTACACATGGGCTACTGAGGCCCAGAGAGAGGAACTCAGTTTTGCCCAGGGATACACAGAGAATTGGGGGCCAGAAGACAGGATAGAACCACTGTCTTCTGAATCCCAGATGGCTCTTGAGACAGGAACTCTAGTGAAGATGGGTTACCAGGGGAAGAGGACTCACCCCTACCTTCACCTGTCCTCCCTAGAGATCCAGGTCTCCCTGTGTGTGGACTCAGTCCCTGAGTGGCCAGAGCCACACTAACTCTGAGTCACCAATGAAGGGAAATACACCTGGGGAGACATCCAAGACTTGGGATTGCTGAAAAACCTCAGCATCGACTTTATTTTACAGCACTTCTCAGACAAACATGCTACTACACTATGTTTTACATATGTTTTTACATGTTTTAGTATGTTATGAATGTCTACAGAGTAGTAGAAGGCCATAGTGCCACTGCTAGTGGCGGCGGAGGTGATGGTGGTGTGTGTGTAGTGGAGCGCTTAGAAATTCCTGAACACTGGCCTTTCCACCTGCTTTTCTTTTAACCCCTGTCACCAATCCAATTCATCTCACCTTTTTCATGGTTTTCTCTCTGGGAGAGCCAAGAATACCAATGCTCGCACCTTGTCTGAGTAGCTGACTCTCCATCCTAAAGGGGGAGAGTTTCCCTTTCCCTTTTTCTTCTCTGTCTTTACTCTTTAGATCAATGGCTTTCCTTCTTTTTTTAAATGATTGGTTATGTTCTATTCTATGCATCATTTATATATGTCCTTTAAAAATAGTAACATTTACTAGCTATTTTTATAAAACAGTCTAATTATAAACACAAATATTATTTTCGATCTCCTCCACTGACATTTTCGAAAACAAAAGGGTCTGTTGGGTGTCCACAAAACCAAGTGACAGTGATACCTTGTTGGTGGATCCCTCCAGAAGCATCTTTGAGTCAGCTGCTGAAGACATCATGGTTGACCCGATCTGAAGTCATTGACACAAATTTGTACAAGGGAATTGGAGCCCCGGGCCCTGTCCATGGTTCTGAAAAAGTCCTGTCCTATTACCAGATCTCCAGGGATATGAATGGCTTTTTTTTTTTTTTAATTTCTTTTTAACCAACTTGACCCAGGGTGAATGGCTCTTTAGGACCCTTGAAGGTCTTCTGGTCTCCCCTTCAGTTGCAAGCCAAGAGGCTATTCCAGCCCTGCACCTCTGAAGCCTAAACACAAGAGAGAAAGTTCATCTTAGACCCAGGCCCTTTTCTTTTTTTAGGATCAAGAATCAGAGGCTGCTGAGAAACTTGACTATGACCACATTCTTGTCTCTTCTATTGGAGGCAAGACCTATGTAAAAAGAAGTTCTGTTTAGGAGGAAAGTCCTAAAGTAGAGCAGAACGAACTGGATTCTAGACTGAATTTTGCCATTCACTGGCATTGTGTCCACAGGCAGTCATTTCCCCTCTTTGGGCCTTAGTTTTTTTATCTGTAAAATGAAAGCTGTGCATTAGATAACTGGTGCTTTACCAGTCCTGGAACTCTCCTGGAATTTAGAGGGCTAGCACTGGGAGATGGGGTGAGTCTGAAGATTATTTCCCTTTAATCTGCTCCTATTCGCAGATGTTTAAATCGTCCAGAGACTCAAAGGGTCCAAACCTCTGACCCTGCTTCCTGAGAAGTCTCCAGCACTGGCTGAAACCTGGATTCTGGGGGTGCTGAAGGGTCCTAGGATAATGAGGCTTCTGGGGTCATGGTCTCAGGGGAGCAGGGAGGAACACAGAGAGCATGTCCGCTCTGGAAGCCTCAGAAAGCAATCCTGGATTAGGGGATTAGACACTCCCGCCCCAGGAGAAAATCTGGTCCCAAACCGACAGGCGGCCTCATTCTCCCCTCCCCCACTCTGTCCCTGGCCAGCCTGTGGACCAGCCTGCCTTCCCTAGAGGCTGCACCATCCCCGGCGGAAAGTCAGCACTCTCTGGAACCTCACTGCTGCCTCCTATCCTCCTCCCCACGTCTCATCCCAGCATCATTCCACAGTCAGAGGGACAAACTCCAGGGACTTGTCTTGGGGTTAGGATGCTGGGACTCCTGTCAGTCTAGCACAATGAGAGAGTTCACTGTAACTCCTCAGGCTCCACCCCACCCATTTTAAGACAGGATGGCCCAGACAGTCAGCCCAGTGACCCGAACCCCCTTGGGGGCAGCACAGTGCTTCAGTTATGGCCCTGGGCTCTACATGCCTCCAGCTCCAACCTCTTGAACGGCGGTGTGGGAGAGGGTCTGGTTTTCCTCTCCCTTGCAGGGCTGGCCTCTCCAGCTTTGCAGACAGGCTCCCCAGAGCCCCATATTCCATGGCGGCCCCCCCACCCCGCCACTCAGTCCCCCTCGTCTTCCCTTTGGGGGTCACCCCAGACCCCCAGTCCAACAGCCGCTGCGGGGCCGCCTCCCTGCGGCCGCGACCTAGTTCCCTGCCGTTATTTTTAGGGCGCGGGATGGCACCTGCCCACGTGCCGAGCCCCGCCCGGAGAGTGGGGGGTGGGGGCGAGCTGCGTCTGCTCAAGGGAGGCGAGGCCCTGTCCCCCGAAGCACCCCCTCCATCCCACCCGCGCAATCCCCCAGTTTTCGTGCGAGGGGGCCACTAGGCGCGCTCTGCCCGCCCCTCGTCCTCCTCTCCCTCCCTCCCGCTCTCCCCCCAACCAAAACCCCGCCAGTGGCTCACGCCTCCTGCATACGGGATGAGGTGAGCAGCGCCGCTGCTGAGAGGGGGCGCGCGCGGGTGTGAGCGTGTGTCCGTGTGCGAGTGTGTGTGCGCCGGGCGGGCGGGCACTGCAGCTTCTTCCTCCGTGGAGCGGAGAGCCAGAGAGCTAGAGCGAGCGAGAGAGCGGCGAAGGCGGGCAAAGGGGCGCGGGCGAGGCGGCGCAGCCATCCCCGGGCCCGGGGCCGCGCCGCCACCATGCTAAACAACCTGACCGACTGCGAAGACGGCGATGGGGGAGCCAACCCGGGTAAGCCGTGGTCCGGGGGCGACGGAAGAGGGGGCGGCGAGGATAGGCAGCTCTGGGGTTAGAGGCGGAGCGGGGGCCGCCTCCATCGGAGAAGAGGCTGGAACTGACCCCGGAGGTGGGCGCCCACGGCGGCCAGGAGCCTCGCTCCATTGGAATGCGCCAGGCGCTGTCCCACGTTCTGGAATGCGCCGCGCCCGGGGCAGAGCTGGGGGCCGAGGGGTTGTCGTTGCCCAGGGCCTGGGGGCAGACTTGGGTTAGCTGAACCGAGGAGGCAATGGGAAGGGGATGGAAGAGCTAGAATGGGCTGACGTGGAGCTCGACGGGAGGGAGGAGGGCTCCTTTCCCGAAAGGGGACCCCGGTGTCCTGGCGCAGAGAGGGGACCGGCGGCGCCGGGGGGCGCAGTCTGCTGCAGTCCCTCGCTCTGAGACTTCCAGCTGGAAGATGGGGGAAAAGGTGGCGGTGGGGGGTTGGGGCCATATGACAGCCCCTGTCCAGGCTGCGGTGTCTCCATAAGGGGACACTTGGTGCAATCTGGGGCCCTTCCCCCAAGGCTTCCCAAGGTCCACCTCAGACTGAAGCGTACCTCCTCCGTAAATTTTCAGCTCTACTTTGCGGAATCCCTGTCTTCCTCTCGCTTCCCCGTGGATTCCTACTCAGGACGGGCAGCAAGATCGCCCTCCGTTTTCCCTCTTTCCCCCCCGTCTGGGTACCCTGGGGCAGCAGTGAGGTTTCCAGGGCGGGGCGGGGGGAGTCTTCCTAGTTAGCTCTGCGAGCTTCCTCAGTGAGGCCTCAGAAATGGGGTCCCAGCGGCTGAAGCCCCGGCGCCGCGGCGCGGACACTGCAGACGCTCTGCGGTGGGTGCAGAGACTCGCCAAGAGTCAAGGGGCTCGGGGCAAGTCCTTTCGCTCTCGTTCTCCCCCTCCCTCCTCCGCGGTTTCTCTGCTCCGAAGTCTTGGGGCCAGCCACCCCCTCAGGTCCCCAGACCCCCCGCCGCCCCCCAGCGGTCTCAGCCATCCATCACGGCTGTCAGCCGCCCCCACCCCCCACCCTCCAGCGGCGCTGCGTCCCCTGCGCACTAGCGCGCCTCCCGCGCCTGCTGTCTGCGCTCAGCGCCTTCAAACGCTCCCCTGGGCATTGCTCGACCCTCTGGGCCTTGACTCCCGGAGACCCCTCTGGGGGATGGCCCAAGGGCCCCAAGAGCTGAAAGAGCGGGGTCTACTTAGGGATTAGCAGCCTCGACTCTGAGGTTCTCCGGATCCTGGATCCCAGTCAGGGCCAAGTGGTTGCTTGGCTGGGGACACCAGGGTCCCCAAGCCTTTGTCTGAGACAGCATCCCCCTCCTCATTCCTCCGGAGGGCTGAGTGGTATACAGGGGTCAGAACTACTGGCTGGCCAGCTCATCCATCTCCCCAGTGACCCCGGGGTCACCTCATCTGGCAAAACCGCTCCCCTCCCCCATGGGTTTAGCCTGCGGGAGGAGGTTTGGCAAAGTCGGGTCTGCGGCAGCACCAGGGATTCCGACGCGGTGCCCAGCGAGAGAAGAGGGGTCACTTCCATCCGGGATCCCCTTCAGATGCTTCCAGTCTGAGACAGGGACTCAACCTGAGAGCTAATCTCTCTGTTTCCCCAGGCTCCGGCCACCTGCTTTCTCCACCAAGGCTTCACTGGGCCTCAGGAATTCCATGGGGTCTCGGGAGGCCTAGAAAGAGGCTTCTGTCTATGTGTGTGAAGCAAGAGTTGAACTAGGAACTCTTTTCAGTTCTGTCCCCTCCCCATTAGTTTCTAGACGCTGAGTGTAGCAGGTCCATTAGAAGACCTTCTTTCTATACATAGGATATAGGGTCCAGGACCTGGAACCAGAATGGCCAGTACCGGGGTTAGGCATTCTGGGTCCCAGAGAGAGAAAGCCTCCCATTCGTGTCTGGAGATGGTGACAGGACGCAGAAAGGACCTTCTGGGCTTGAGGGAAGAGGGACCATCAGACCAAGAACCCCTGGCATCTCTGATTCTAGATTCTTAAGGATGTGCCAGAAGGACCAGGATGCTGACCACGGGGAGGTGGGACTGGCCCAAGTAAGAGGGCTCCTCTGGACTAAAGAAGAACCTAAGGATATTGTCCCGGGCCCCCAGGTCTCCTTTCCCCTTTGACGCCCCTCACCCTCCCTGAACTGGCCTGGGGATTCCCCCAGGCCAGGCCCCAGGCCCCTGGGGAGGCTTCTTAGCCCGCGCAGCTCGCCTGTTTCCTCCCCGGGAGCTCTGGCCGCCGCAGCTTAATTGAAAGCCGATTCGGGCTGAGAGCTCCCAGGGGGCGGGGGCAGGGGCGGGGAGGGCTCAGCCTCAGTCTGGCCCTGCCTCTCGCGCGCGCGCCGCTCGGCGCTCCCCCAGCACCCTGACTCCTGGCCCTGGAGAATCAGGACGAGTTTCCCCTTAGCTGTCCTGGTCCTTTGAGAACTCAGAAGCTCACTCCCCATCCCCCTCAACCAGTGCGCCCGTTCCAGGGAGGGGCCAAAATCGGCCCGGCTGATGAGGCCGGAAGCCTGGCGTCCCTCCCAGGCAGCGAGTGGAAAGGCGGGACCCGGGACGAGCCCACCCGGCCGCCCTCTCCCCTGCCCTCCTCTCCTGGCCCGGATCCGGCCTGGAGTCTGGCTCCGCGCTGCGCGCCGCGTTACATAAGCGGCTGCGGGCGCGTGGCAGGCTTGGCTAGGCGCTGCGCTCTCTGCCCGCGTGGTCGCCATGGAGACCGGCGCGGGGGCCACCTAGTAGCAGGGTCTCGGGCCAGGGTGCACCCCTTCCCATCCGCTGCGCGCCACCCGCCCCTGAGAAAGAGGAGGGGCTTGGGAGGGGACGTGAAAGGCAGAGGGGAGGGGCTCCCCTATCTGGTGGTCCTGACCCTAAGAGGGGACGTCATGGGGAGAGGGACCCAGCTTCATGGGAGTCAAGGCCCCTAAATCTTGCGGCTGGGAGTGGGGTGTGGGATGGGGAGCCCGGCTGGGTGGGCAGCACGTATGTTAACAATCGTGGTAATTGTAATAGTAGCAGCAGTGGCTACATCTGTGTGGCAAGAACACCCCCCGTGCATTATTTGATGTAATCCCCTCAACAGCCCTATGAGTTAAGCACAGTTACAATCCCTTTGCAAAGAAGGAAACTGAGGCTTAGAGTGTTCGAGTGGCTTTCTCAGTGTGGCGACACAGCCAGTGAAGCTGGGAATGGAAGCTAGGCCTCTGTGACTCCAGCCCTTTTTCGTAGCCATGAGGAAATTTCCTCCCACCTCATGCCCCCTCATCCCCTCTAGCCACAACTAGAGAAGTGTGGTGTGGGGAGAAGAGGAGCCATCTTATCCACATTTTCAAAGGAGGAGGGAACCCACTTCATTCTTATTTCTCTTGTTCTCTGGCCCTAAACAGCGCCCCCGAGACCCTGGGGTCGAGAAGGGAGTCCTGGAGAATTTACCTCCACAGACTTTTTCCTGAGCACCTGTTATGTGCTGGGCTCCCACTGGGACAATGAGTCTGTTATTCCTGGGATCTCACAGATCTGAGAAGAAAGAGCTGGCGGTGGCCTGTATTTGGCAACCAGGAGTTTCTGCCTTGATGGATGAGGTGGAGATGGTAGCGGGGAACTGGTGGGTTCCCGGAAGCAGAAGAGACATTACTTTTTTCCCCCTCCCCAGTTTTTAGTCAGGATGAGATTGGCTTTATAAGGGGGGGGGGGTCCACACTCTAGAGATGGACCCTGGCTGAGTGACTGAGGGAGGTTTCCAGGAGGTAGGGAGGAGGATGGGTAGGATTTGGACAGATGGAAATGGGGATGGAGGGATGTCAGGCGATGAGGGCATGGGAGATTTAGGATACATAGGGCCCCAGCTTCATTTGGGATTTGGTCAACAGGGGAGTTTCTCCAGGGTCCAGAGAGATGTCTACTACTGGAACTCAGCCCTGGAATTGAGGAAGGGTGATGGCTGAAGCCAAGGACTTGTGCCAGTGGAGACCCCTTGTATCTTTCCGAAAGGACCCTTTCCAGATGCCCAAGAGACGTCCTCCATAAGTGGTCTCATCCAGGCTTCTCATCTTCACACACTTCCTATACATGTTTACATGGATTACCCCACCTCTATCCCCTGCCTGGCATCTTCCCTGGGTATATCCTGATGCATATATTCAGGTGGCTTCTGGATATATCCACTTGAGTGCTCCGTAGTTCCCCGCCCTCAACTAAATTTAGCATTTTCCCTACCCCGAAACTCCTCTTCTTCTAGTCTTCCCGTTTATTAAATAGCACCATCATCCACCCGTTCACCCATGCTAGAAATGCTGGGCATTATCCTAGATTCTTCCTCTCCCCCTCCCTAAACACCTGGCGTAGAAACGAGTCAGTAATTCTTAAGTCTGTCTGTTGGCCTGCATTGCTCTGGTCAGGGTCATCATCTGGCCTTACCTGGGCTGCTGAAAGGCTCTCGCTACTGTACTTTCTGTATTCTTCACCTCAAGGCCAGAGTGACTGCTCTAAAACACAAGTCCGTTCATGCACTTCTTTGCGTGAAACCCTTCAACGACTCTCCATTGTCCTCTGGATGAGATCCAAATCTTTAACATGACGTGCTAATCGCTTAGGGACCCAGCCCCCATTTCCCTTCCTGGCTCACCTTTTCACCTGCCACTACCCATTCTTCAGTCCCCAGCATGTCCCCTTCCTCAGACACCAGCCAGATCATACTCCGCTCGGCTCCTTTAACCCGCTCGGCTCGCTCTCACCTCTGGGCCACCGAACGTGCTGTTCTGCTGTTCTGCCTGCCTGGAACACCCTCCCCACCTCCCTCCCAGTCGAGCTCTTACTCATCCTTCAGTCCTCAGCTGACACGTCACTTCCTCTGGGAAGCCTTCCGTGACCTCCCGGGCTGGGCTGGGTACTGCTCTTGTGTCCCACAGTCCCTTGATCATCTTCTGTCATAGAATTTACCACTCAGGATTGGAAATTTCTGGTTACGGGTTTATCACCCCTGCCCTTGGGTTGGTTCCCTGAGAGCAGGGGTGATGGCTTACCTGTGTCTCACTCCCCTCCCGCTCTACCCATGTTGGCATGTGGTAGACACCCAGTACATGCATGGTGACTGATGCCCAAGGGGTCACTTCTTCAAAAGGTGGAGCATCCCTGGGACCTCAGGTTGTAGTGTCCCCTGAAGGCAGAGCTTCCCCGCTGGTGAATATGCATCTGTCCTCAAACACCAGGATGAGCCCGGTTCTGGTCAAGAAGGGAACTCTGGAGAGTCTTGGGGTACCTTGGCAAAGGAAGTATGACCCCCAAGAGCAAGGAAGCACTCACAGGTTCATCGAATACCCAGCACATGCCAGGTAGTGCATGAGGCTCTTTATACATGCTGTCAACTAAAATTCTGCAAGGAAGGTAGTGTGAGCTCCATTTTTCCAACGTGCAAACCAAGGGTCAGGGAGCTAAAGTGGCCACACAACTGTCTGCTGGATAGATGGACAACAACCACTCGGTGCCGGAGCCCTGACTCCTCTGCCTTCTCAGGTGATGGCAACCCCAAGGAAAGCAGTCCCTTCATCAACAGCACCGACACAGAGAAGGGAAAGGAGTACGATGGCAAGAACATGGCCTTGTTTGAGGTGGGCTGCTACGGCTGCTGGGCCTCCACCCCCAAGTCATCATCCCAGCTCACCAGCCACTCCCTTCCTCCCAGGGCACAGCACCCGCCTCTCCACCCCTGCCTCGCGCCCACTTTTCCCCTGAGCCTCCCCCAGGCCTCCTTCTCCCTGCCTGGAATTACCCCCTCGCTCCCCGCTCCCCTCTCCTTGCCCTGCCCTCCTCTTTCTCTGCTCTCCTGGCCTGTTCCTCATCCCTTCCCGTCTCATCCCAACCTCAACGGTATTTCCCTCCTTGTCCCCGTCTCTCCCTCTGTTCCCCTACCATACAGCTCACCCCGCCTCTTCCCGCAGTCCCCAGCCTCCTAACACTGGCACCTTCCCTCCGCAGGAGGAGATGGACACCAGCCCCATGGTGTCCTCCCTGCTCAGTGGCCTTGCCAACTACACCAACCTGCCCCAAGGAAGTAGGGAGCATGAAGAGGCAGAAAACAACGAGGGTGGAAAAAAGAAGCCGGTGCAGGTGGGGACCTTGGGGGAGAAGGAACCGGGGAGGAAGGATGGCTGGAAAGGGGATAGGATGGGTGAGGAAAAATGGATTTGGATGGAGGCAGAAGGACAGGAGTTGGGGGCTGGGAGAGAGGCGGGGAAGGGGGTAAGAACCAGAGGGAAGAGGGAGGAAGGGATGGGGTCGTAGAGAAGGGCAAGTGAGGGGCATGAAGGAGCGCAGAGGAGGCGTGGGCCTGGGGTGCCGCTGATGACCAGGGGCTGCAGAGACTGACGCTGGCCTCCCTGGCAGGCCCCGCGCATGGGCACCTTCATGGGCGTGTACCTGCCGTGCCTGCAGAACATCTTTGGCGTCATCCTGTTCCTGCGGCTCACTTGGGTGGTGGGCATTGCGGGCATCATGGAGTCCTTCTGCATGGTCTTCATCTGCTGCTCCTGTGTGAGTGACACCCTCCCCTCACCACCCCCTGACAGCTGGGGCTTGGCAGAGGCCTGGGGGTGGGAGGTGGGAGGATGGAAGCATGAGACCTGAGCTTTTTATAGGAACCACTGCTTGTGATCTTCGAGAGTAAATTAGGTCTGACTGGTCCTTCCTGCCTCTCACAGGCTTGTCCCTGATGGCTATTAACCAGGTTTTGCCTGGATCTCTGTGTGTGTGTGTGTAATTACACAAGCGATGCAAATTCATTGATGAAAATGATAAGTATAGAGAAGATAATAAAATTCACCTATAATCTTATAATAGTTAACATTTTAATAGGTCCAGACTCACAAAAAATAAGATTATATGTCACAAACAGCATTGTAACTGGATGCTTTCCATTCTCTTGAAAAAATCAAACGTTCACTGAACTTCTTGACACGTTTACACGTCCTCGCGCGTAACCTCGAGACAGCTCTGCATGTGAAGGAGCCAGCGCCAGAGCTCTTATGCCTATTGTGTAGATGAGGAAACTGAGGCTTAGGGAAGTGAAGTGAGTTGTCTCAGGTCACACAGCTGGTCGGAGGCCAAGCTGGGGTTTCCAGAGCTCTCTGATGCTGTAACTTGTGCTCCTTCCACTTGCGTGGTGAATAAGAGGTTTTCTTGAGCAGGACTTGGCAGGAGCGGAAGTTGGAACAGGCCCAGGGAGAAGCTCAGCAGAAGGGAACCTGTGGGTTTGGCTGGTGTTTATAGGGTATAAGGCTTGGACCCCACCCAGGCCACTGTGGCCCCCACCCCAGCCACCACTCTGATGATCTGTTTCCTCAACAGACGATGCTCACGGCCATCTCGATGAGTGCAATTGCAACCAATGGTGTCGTGCCTGGTACGTGACTGGGGCTTCTGAGGGGCAGGGAGAGGGGAAGATGCCTCGATGTCAGAAGGAGTGATGGTGCCTTGGGCTTTGGGAGCCATCTGAACCCAAGAGAGGCAATATTGCAGTCCAGGGGGCTGGGCTGTAACTGCTCATGGGGCAGGCAGGGCAGCCCTGTTGGGGGTAGGGGAAGGAGGCGGTTGCTGATGTTGAACAGGGTAATGGCAGCCCTCTCCCCTCAGCCTGAGACCCTCCTCTCCACCATCCTACTTTCTGAACCATGACCTCGTTACAGGGGTAATTAGCAACATGGCAATCAGTGTTACAAAATCCACACAGAGTGGCTTGCCTGGGTCTCCCACCAGTGCTCTTTCTAGGGCTGCAGCCCGGGGCAGCTGCCTTTCCACCCCTACCGCTGAACCCCGCTCACTCCCTAGAGCAGCCCCGTGCCTCTGGACCCTTTCGCTGATACTAGGTTCTCTCCGCAGCTGGTGGCTCCTACTACATGATTTCCAGGTCTTTGGGCCCAGAGTTTGGGGGCGCCGTGGGCCTCTGCTTCTACCTGGGCACTACCTTTGCTGGGGCCATGTACATCCTGGGCACCATCGAAATCCTGCTGGTGAGAGGGGCTGAGGAGGAGGTGTGGGACCCCAGCCTGGCAGTCAGTTAGCCATGCTCCCTGGACACCTGCTATGGGCCAGGCCAGTCAGTAAGGCCAAAGAGAAATCGGAAGTGGTTCTGTTTCTAAAGAGTTCCCAGTCTAGTTGGGGAGACAAGATACAATAATTATGTAACGTAAACAGCTGTCGTTTATCAGGCACCCACTGAGCTCTCAGCATAGTTCCAAGTGCTTTATAGTCATTATCTTGAAACTGCATGAGGTTGAAGTATTATGATGCCCATTTTACAAATAAGAAGCTCAAAGAGGTGAGATAACTTGCTCAAGGTCAGGTAGGTGGCAGAGGTGGGTTGATAAGAGTTAAAATAATGGTAGAAACAACAACAGCAATGTCACACGACAACCAGCATTTTGTGATTGCCTCCCACATGCCAGGGGCTGTGCTAAGTGCTCTATGAATGTTGGTTGTTGAGGGCTGGCTGATGGCTATTGGATTGCAAGAGAGAAGAACCATGTGAGGGACCCGCGTAAAGAGACCTATTAGGAATAGCGACTGATGGGAAGGAACCAGGTGGCGAGGCAGTGTTTGAAGGACAGGGCTGGTGACTTAGGTCTCTGTTCCTCCTACCCTTCCGGTAGGGTGTGGGTGCTGATGAAGTTTCCTGGTATACGGAAGTGGCGCTCACATTTCCCAAGCTTCTGCTCTATGCAGGCCCCGAGGCTTGCAGTGTGTCATTTTATTTTCTCCTCGTGACTCTACCACGAGTGAGAAGGTGGCCATTTTCCAGACAAGGAAAGCAAGGCTCAGAGAGTTTAAGGGATGAGTGGAAGGGACGTGAACTTGGGTTTTTCTGACTTGTAAAGCCTGTCCTTGTCCATTATACCACACTGCCTTGGAAAACTAGAATGACAGGTGCCATAGCTCTGGATTACTGGATTGGGCGGGATGGAATGAAAGGCTCAAGGAGGCAAATGAGGAGAGAGTAATAGACCTCTGTGACTTTTAAAAGTTAAACATTTAAAAAATTGTTATAAAAGCATTTTTGCCCTTTGCAGAAAATTGGGAAAATATTCGGGTAAAGAAAAAATGTAAAGAAGGAAATAGCAATCACCCAAAGGAAATCACTATTCACATTTTGAAGTATTTCCTTCTAGTTTTTGTTTTTCTATGTGGTATGGGTAATCTGTCCATTGTAAAATGTAACTCTAGACCATAAATGTTTCCCTAAGTAACTCAAAATTCTCTTTGTAAATATCATTTACAAGGGAAAATAACTTTGGTAAGAATATAAACATTAATATTTAGTATGGAAATTTTAGAAAATACAGATGTGCAAAACAAACAAAGGTCACCCACACTTTCATCATTCAGGGGAAACTGCTGCCAATAGTGGGATGTACCTACTAACACTCATACAGACCTATACTCACATATGTGTATATATCTTTACATGTAAATTTACGAAAATGAGATCATGAGACACAGTTTTTTAAAACTTGATTGTGTTCACCTGACAGCATGTGGATAGCTTTTAGAGTCCATCCATATAAATCTATGTCATCTTTTTTAACAGCTCCATAGTCTATGTGGGAATATCATGATTTATTCACCCCACCTCTAGTTATGAACATCTAATTTATTTCCACCTTTCTGTTGGAAATAAAAATAAAAATAATTATTAAGAATTATAATTAATAAAAATAATAGAAAAAAACAATTGCTCCCAACTTCCTTGCAATGTCATTTTTTAATGACCGTGTTGTAGTTCTTGCAGGACAGGCCATGCCTTCCTTAGCCTTTCCCCTGTCACCGGATGTCATTTCCAGTCTTGCACTACTGTGATTATGCTGTGATGGGCATCGTTTTTCCTAAAGCCCTGCTTGTACTTCGAGTCGTTTCCCTGGGGTGATTCTCAGTCGAGCCTTACTGGGGCATGCACCAGGCAGTGTTTGAAGGACAGGGCTGCTGACTTAAGTCTCTCTTCTTCCTGCCTTTTCCCCACAGGCTTACCTCTTCCCAGCCATGGCCATCTTTAAGGCAGAAGATGCCAGCGGGGAGGCAGCAGCCATGTTGAACAATATGCGTGTGTATGGCACCTGTGTGCTCACCTGCATGGCCACCGTGGTATTTGTGGGTGTCAAGTATGTCAACAAGTTTGCCCTTGTCTTCCTGGGTTGTGTCATCCTCTCCATCCTGGCCATCTATGCTGGGGTCATCAAGTCTGCCTTTGACCCGCCCAACTTCCCGTGAGTGCTGCCGCCCTGAGCCTAAGACATTGTCTTCCTACCTCCCTGGCCCTGTTTCAGGGGCTGCACACCAGTTTGTGCCAAGCCCCTTCTCCCTACCTCTTAGAATCTGAGTGGTGTGGGTTGGGAGCAACCTCTCTTGGATGGGAAAATCTCTCTTGGTTTGGAGGCAATCTCTTCAGAGTGGGATAACTTTTCTGGAGGTGGAAACGATTTCCTTTGTGAGGGTCAACTTCTTGCTGGTGGTGTTGGACTCAGGAAGAGCTAAGAGTGGGAACGACTTCTGAAAGAATGAACGCTGTGATAGGGAAACCATTCCTGGGTGGGGACAACCTCCTGGAATGGGACAATCTCTTCATGTTGGACAACTTCTCCAGAATGGGAAAGGACACAGAAGAGAGGGTCCAGGGGCTCAGGTCCGTGTTGGTTCTGCTGTTACCCCTAGTCCCCTCCGTCCCACTGCCCAGGGGCGGACTGCACCCGGGGGCTGCTGTCCACGGTGCTGAAACACAACACTGCACTGACGTGTGGGTCTCCACCTTGACTGTGTATGGGAATCACCTGGGGAGCTTAAAGCAAAGCAAAACAAAACAAAACAAAAAAACAAAAAAACACTGATGGCCAGACTCCACCCAAATTAAATCAGAATCTCTGGATAGGGGGCCATGGCATCTGTGTTTTTTAAAGCTCCCCTGGTGGTTCTGCTGTGAAGCCAGGGCAAGGTTATGTCACTCCCATCTTCCTCCCTTGTTTCTCTCCCTAGGATCTGCCTCCTGGGGAACCGCACACTGTCTCGCCATGGCTTTGATGTCTGTGCCAAGTTGGCTTGGGAAGGAAATGAGACAGTGACCACGCGGCTCTGGGGCCTTTTCTGCTCCTCTCGCTTCCTCAACGCCACCTGTGATGAATACTTCACCCGAAACAATGTCACAGAGATCCAGGGCATTCCTGGCGCTGCCAGTGGCCTCATCAAAGGTCTGGGGGAGGGAAGAGGGCTGGTATCCAGTGAACACTGCAGGGATTGTAGGTTAAGCGGTCAGAATTAAGGGGACCTCCTTGGGGTTCAGCTAAATCCAATCAGCTTTAACTGAGCACCTACTCTGGGCCATGTTCTGTCCTTGGCATCAGGGAGGGGTAGAGATGGAAAGGAGATAAGTGTCTCACTAGTAGTAGGAAAGAAAGTCATTAACATGTACGTACTGAGCACCTACGAAGTGCTCAGCACTGTGCTAAGCACTAGGGACACAAAATAAATAAGTCACAGCCCTTGGCCTCAAGGAGTCTAATGGCAGAGACAAATGGATTAGAAAAAAAATTATGATATATGCAGATGTGCGTTCAGTGAACAGAGACTTCTCGGGGGAGGGAGTGTTCATGTGTCTAAGGTGGCAAGACCGGGCTTCCTGGACTCACCTGAGGAGGGTTTTGAACGACAGATGGGAAATTTTCAGTTGTAACAGAGGCATAAGCAAATTGCAAACAGAAGAACAGCTCACCTAAAAGCACACAGACACGGAAGAGTATATTGTGTCCTTCCAACCACAAGTAATTTGGTGGAACTGGGGCAGAGAGTGCAAAGGAAGGAGGGGCAAGAATGATGCAGGGGAGGCTGGCAGGAGCCAGATCGTGGCGGGCCCTGGAAGACACGTTGAAGAGTCGGGACTGTGTCCTGAAGGCAATGAGGAGCCGCCAGAGGGTTTTGAGTAAGGGAGGGACACAGATCTTCATTTCTGAAGGTTCATGCTGGCTGCTAATGTGGATGGGCTAAAAGAGAGAGAGGACTGAGGCCAGGGGTCCAGGAGGAGGCTGATGCTGTGAGGCCAGGAGAGGGAGGTGACGGTTTTCTGAACGGGAGTGATGGAGTGATGTCAGTGGGCATCCACAGTGGTTCTCAACCTGGGCTGTTTTGCCACCCAGGAGGCATTGGGCTGTGTCTGGAGACATTTTTGGTAGTCAAAATTGAAGGGTCCTGAATCAAAACTGATTCTGGCCTCTAGTAGGTAGAGGCCACGATGTTGCTAGCTATCCTACAATGCTGTAGGACAGTCCTCCACAACAAGGAATTATCGGGCCCAGAGGTCACTAGTGCCATGGTGGAAGAACCCTAGGTGGAGAGAAGGTGAATATTTAAGGAATATTAAAGAGGGATAAATAGATGGAAACCAGAGACGGTTTGGAGTGGGGGGAGGGGAGAGGGAGGTTTTGAGGGCAAGGTGTCAGAAGTGATGGTGGTGCCATTTATTGGGATGAGGGAGGCGAGAAAGGAGCTGGTTTGGGGTGGGTGGATGGAGAGAACAATTTGGGACACAATCGAGTTGTCCTGGGATCGTCTTTATGTGCCCACTTACCCCACCGTACTGGGCTGTTTGAGGGTAGGGACTAGATGTGGTTCGTCTGTGAAATCCCTGCATGTGGCCCGGCCTAGTGCAGGAGCTCAGGAAATGTCGATGGAAATAAACTCAAGTCAAGGCTAAGGGAGGAGATGTGGTTGATCTTGACCATGGCTTTTGTCCAGCCCACCTGCTGGTCCTATAGCTCTGGTCCCTGGCTTCTCCCTGAGCAGCTCATCTCCCCACAGAGAACCTCTGGAGCTCCTACCTGACCAAGGGGGTGATTGTGGAGAGGCGTGGGATGTCCTCAGTTGGCCTGGCGGAGGGGACCCCTGTCGACATGGACCACCCCTATGTCTTCAGCGATATGACCTCCTACTTCACCCTGCTGGTCGGCATCTACTTCCCCTCAGTCACAGGTGAACGGGAGCTCAGAGAGGGAGGACTCTGCCTGGGAGTGGATGGGGAGGTGAGAATCATTGATCATGTTGGGAATGTTTTAGTCCAACAACCCCGTTGTGTAACAGCAGCCATCAATTCAGTTCCAAGTGGGCAGATGAGGGAATTAAGGCCAAAAGATGCCAAGTTCCTTGGCCAAGGTCTCAGACAAGTCAGCATGCTAGGGCTAGGTCCCAGGCTTCCTGACTCCGAGGCTGGTGTCTGTCCTTCCCTGTCGGTCTGGCCTCCTGTGGCTCTGGCTCCTGTCCTAGTGGCGCTTCTGTTCACAGGGATCATGGCTGGTTCTAACCGCTCCGGGGACCTGCGGGATGCCCAGAAGTCAATCCCCACTGGCACCATCCTGGCCATCGCCACCACCTCTGCTGTCTGTATCCTGCACTGCTGGACTGGGACCGACCTTGGTGGGGGAGGGCGGGAGGGAGGGCGGCCAGGGTTGGTGCCTTACCCGGCTGGTTCCGGAGGGGTGGAAAGGAGGAGGTTGCCAACCTTGGGGATTCGCCTTCACTCCTGCTGCAGACATCAGCTCCGTGGTTCTGTTTGGCGCCTGCATTGAGGGGGTTGTCCTGCGGGACAAGTAAGTAAGAAAACTCAAGTTGATCCTGTTTGCGGGGAGGGGTGGGCACAGGAGGCCGAGTTGTGGGAAACAGAGCTGGCAAGGGCAGCCAGAACCTGCGCGAGGGGCCTGTGGCAAGGAGGCTGTGGGGGCTGCTTGCAAAGTCACCTTCTTATTTTTTATTTCGTCTTTCTCCTGTCACTCCAGTTCCAGAAGCTTGAAGGGTGTCTCATTTCCTTTAAGATAATCATACTTTCCTTTTCTTGTCTTTAAAATCAATTAATTCATTAATTCATCTAATATTAACTGATGTTTATGTGTTGGTCACTGTCTGCAGTTCTGGAGGGAGCAAAGATAAATATTAATAACACCTGGCTTTTGTCCTGAAGGGGCTCTTTGGGGGTGGTGACCGTACTGGTAAACAGACTTTGAGTGCAGAGTGGCAGGGGTGGCCCTGCAGGAAAGCCCAGGGGCTGTGGGCATGCAGAGGGGGCTGCCGTCAGTCCTCAGGGGTCTTCCCAGGGAATTCTTCCCAGAGGAGGGAAGCCTAGAAGTGCCTCCTACACATTTTCTCATTTGTCCTTCCCACTTTCAATGTTGAGTAGAGATTGGGCCACCGGAGTGGGTAGGGCATTCCAGGCAGTGGGGAACAGCATGAACAAGGTTGGAGGGGGCTGTGCTGCACGTATGTGCATGTCCATGTGTGTGCGTGTGCATGTGTGTGCGTGTGCATGTGTGTGCATGTACATGTCTGTGCGTGCCTGTGGCTGTAAGTGGCGCGGTGCTCCTGGAGCATTCACTCTGAAGGGCGCATGCACACCTGTCACAGAGCCGCTTTCCACTGACACCACCAGGCTTCTGGTGCCACCAGGCACCATGCCCTGCTAATTTTTACTTTTTTTGTAGAGATGGGGTCTTACTGTATTGCCCAGGCTGGTCTTGAATTCCTGGCCTCAAGAAATTCTCCATCCTTAGCGTCCCAAAGTGCAGGGACTACAGGCATGCTCCACCACACCCAGCTAATTTTTAAATTTTTTGTAGAGACAGGGTCTTGCTATGTTGCCCACACTGATCTTAAACTCCTGGCTTCAAGTGATTCTCCCACCTCGGCCTTCCAAAGTGTTGGGCTTACAGGGGTGAGCCACTGTGCCCGACCTAAGATAGGTTTATAATGATCTCATTTTACAGCTGAGGAAACTGAGGCTCAGAGAGAGTAAATGACTTGCCCAAGGTCACACAGACAGGAAATGCCCAGGACATTTAGGGTCCTGTTTTACCCCTGCAGAGTCTAGTCGTGTAGTTGGCATAGAGAAGGTCCTGCAGTTGGTGTGGGGAGACCCACCCTGGGAATCCAGGTGGCATTGCTCAAACGGCATCTCCTGTTCCCTCGTTGCTTCATTCCAGGTTTGGAGAAGCAGTGAATGGCAACCTGGTGGTGGGCACACTGGCCTGGCCCTCTCCCTGGGTCATTGTCATCGGATCCTTCTTCTCCACCTGTGGGGCTGGGCTGCAGAGCCTCACAGGAGCTCCGCGCCTGCTGCAGGCCATCTCGCGGGATGGCATCGTGCCCTTCCTGCAGGTCAGTGTGAGGAGAAGGACAGCTTGGGCACCCCCAGCAGACCCACCAGCCAGGCTCCTGCTCAGAGAGGCTGCACAGTGGACCAGGGCCACCACGAAGAATGGGTGTGCCTTATTTGGGATTTGATTCATGGTTGGTGCAATCTCTTTAAGCATTATCTGCTCTTAGGGGAAAAATAAATGGCCTTCTTTTGGCTCTGTGGTTGGTCAGGGACTCAGGGAGGCAGCCAAGGGGCAAGAAAAGGGTAGCTCTCTCTATGGTGCTTAAAAAAAGATTTATGGAGCACAAGGTCATGGCCGCTTACTGGCCTCCGGACAGATCCTCTCCCATCTGGCCCATTGGAGCTTCTTCCCCTTGCAGGGATCATTTGAACTTCCTTGCAGTGGGGTACCAATGTCAGGGTAGGCGAGACACAGCAAAAGCCTGATATCGCTTTGGGTTCCCTAGAGCAGCGGTCCCCAACCTTTATGGCAGCAGGAACTGGTTTCATGGAAGACAATTTTTCCACGGATGGGAGTGGTGGGGAGGGGTAGGGAGGAGGTGGAGCTCAGGCGGTGATGCGAGCGATGGGGAGCGGCTGCAAATACACATGAAGCTTCACCTGCTCACCTCCTGCTGTGCAGCACCCCCCTCCCAAGTTTCATGGAAGATAATTTTTCCAAGGTCGGCGGGGAGGGGGTCGGCAGAGCTCGGTCGGGGAGTTGGAGCTCTGCAGCTCGGACCAATACCGGTCCGCAGCCTGGGGCTTGGGGACTGCAGCTCTAGAGGATGAGAAACGCAACATCCTCTCCCTTCTTCGTTGGTTATAGGATCCCTGCCTCTGCTCCACTGGTTCCCAGGACTGGGGGACAGGGACGAGAAGTCCTTAAGGTCTCAGTCTGCCATGATGGTTGCTCTGTCCCCAGGTCTTTGGCCACGGCAAAGCCAATGGAGAACCAACCTGGGCCCTGCTCCTGACTGCCTGTATCTGCGAGATTGGCATCCTCATTGCGTCCCTCGATGAGGTCGCCCCCATCCTCTCGATGTGCGTGCCTGGCCTCTTACCCTCCCCGTCAGCTCAGGGGGCTTCTCTGCCTGGATCCCTCGGCTGGGACCCATGACAACCGACCCAAACATTTTAACAACCCCAGCAAGTTCCCCACTGGCCACAGGAGCCACCCTTTGTTGTATAGGGATTCAGCCCCTCATGTATCAGGGTGTGTTGTAAGGGAATTTGGCTTTGAACCGCATCCTGAGCAGCAGAGCAGGGTTCAGCCAGCTCCCTGGTTTCTTTCCCATTCCCCCGTTCTTCCTTTATGTCTCTATTGCTGTTTCTTCTCCCCTTTGCATCTCTGTCCTGGGGACCTTCCTGTGTTCCAGGTTCTTCCTGATGTGCTACATGTTTGTGAATCTGGCCTGTGCAGTGCAGACGCTGCTGAGGACACCCAACTGGAGGCCGCGCTTTCGATATTACCACTGGTGGGTGCCCTGCTCCCACACCCCGCTGGACCATTTTCTTGCTTCCACCCCAATCCCTGCCTCACCTTGGCCAATCCCCTCCAGATCTGCAGAGCCCACACCCAAACCAGGCATCCCATTATTTCCAGCTTTTGTTGCCCAACTCTCATGAGAAAGGCCCTGGAGGGTGTCTCCTTACAATCCTAGATAGTAATATCTACCCTAAGCCGTCTCGGCTGGAACCCTTCCCCTGCCTGTGACGCCCAGCATCTCACAACACAGCATGGAGGCTGGAAGTCAGCCTGACCCGAGTTCAAATCGTGACTCTGCACTTCCGAGCTGTGAGACTTCAGCTGATGATGCAGCTTCTCAGAACCTCGGTTTCCTCAGCTGCAAATGGCACAGCAGCTGCACCTGCCTCGTGGGCTTCTCCTGAGCGCTGCTGTGCGTGGGAGACGCCCGCTCCCCAGGGGCTGTTCAGCTCATTGTTTTACGTTATGGCTCTTCAACCTCACAGTAGACCCCAGGGGCAGACAGAGGAGGAATTATCATGCTTGTTCTACAAAAAAGGAAACTGAGGCTCAAACAGGGGAAGGCACTGGCCCAAGGTCACTGAGCAAGACTACGGCATACCTGGACCAGGACTGGGGCTGCCTGACTCCCATATTGATGCTCCTGCTCTGCCGGGGGCTTCTTGCTGGAAGGTCCTATTTCCAACTCCCCCAGAGACCACTGCCCCAGAGCCCATCTGGCCAGGGTTGTCTGGCAGGGCCCAAGGCACAGGGACTGGGGCAGTGTGGTGACTCAGGAATTGGGCGGGGCATGGGCGGTGCCCTGTGTCTGGCTGCTTATTCATCTGGAAGGTCCCATGTCCCCATGGTCCGCATGGAGGTGGTGGTGTGGGTCTCCCCGGTCTTGCCTGGGCCCTGCTCCATCTCACTCTTGCTGTCTGAGCCCCAGTTCCTGTGAAAGCCCTGCCGGGCTCAGAGGCTGGGTCTCCCCTCTCGTCCAGGACCCTCTCCTTCCTGGGCATGAGCCTCTGCCTGGCCCTCATGTTCATCTGCTCCTGGTACTACGCGCTGGTGGCCATGCTCATCGCCGGCCTCATCTACAAGTATATCGAGTACCGCGGGTAAGCGCTGGGACAGGCTGGGGGGAGGGGTGGCGGGGGTGGCGGTAGTGGGACGAGGCAGGGAGTGGGAGAGGACCGGGCTGGGGTGGAGCGCAAGTGTGATGCGGGGTGGGGCAGAGGCTTTGAGAATTGGACGGGAATGGTAAGAGAATGGCTTGAGAAGCGATTGTCCAAGGCTTGGCTAAGTCAGTTGGCAGGAGTGACAGGCACGTCCTTTCCGAGCCTGAGCTAGATGGCTCTGCCCTGGGGCAACCGGTGTGGGGTGGACAGTTCTCCCTGCGGCTCCCGGCTTCTGCCTCTCCTGACCCCCTGCCCGGCCCCAGGGCGGAGAAGGAGTGGGGCGACGGCATCCGGGGCCTGTCCCTCAGCGCTGCCCGCTACGCCCTCTTACGCCTGGAGGAGGGGCCCCCGCACACCAAGAACTGGAGGTAAGCGGGGTGCGGGCACGCGAGTGCACTGGGCGGGAGCGGGGCAGGGCCCGAGCCACCCACGGGCTTTGTTTTCTGAGCGGCGCCCCGAGCGCTCAGCCTGGTCCTCGCCTCCCACCTGAAACACCCGGGCTGAGCTGAGTTCCGGACGTTTGTTCTCCAAACGCCACCCACCACGCCAGCCTCCTGATCATCTATTCATTCATTCATTCATTCATTCCATCACTTGTTCGAACTATTTATGAATGCGTGGTGTGTGGCAAGCCCCCTCCGGTCTCTGGGGACGTAGGACGCTCCCAGTTCTGTGGAGAAAGCACACAGACAACATCGGATATGGCGGCATTTGCTCTGGGAGGATCATTCCCTTTGAGAGTTATAGGGGCTCTCAGATTAATGACAATTCCTCCATTTTATTCACCTGAAAATCAGGGGCCAGAGAGAGTCTCCGAGGTCACAGAATCTTCCCCTCCCGCCTCTCAGCCCAGGGTGCTTAACGCCCTCCCCCCTGCCCACCTCCCTGAGCTTCACTTTGCCAAGAGTGAAGCCTGGAACTCAGAACCATGCCCAGGACATCGCTGGTTTGTCCTTGCTGGTGCCTACTAAACTGGGGCTTCCAGGGACCGGGACTTTGTATTTTGTGTCTGTGAATTCTCAAGTGCTTAGCACAGGGTCCAGCCCAGAGCAGGTGCTTAGAGGAGGCTGTTAAATCAGTGGGTGGCTGGACACACGGGATGGCTGAATGAATAAGGAAATGGATGGATGGACACGTGTGGACGGATAAGTGCGTACGTGCGTGCGAAGGCAGCTGGGTGAATGGAGGGATGTGTGAGTGGCCAGTGGGTAGGTGGACGTGTGGATAACTGAGGGAATACTGCACCACTGGCACATTAATACGGATGTGAGTGGGTGACTGAAGGACCACACACATGGTGGGTGGTTGAATGGGCAGATAGATGAGTGAGGGGAGTGGAGAGATGGATCGGGGGGTGGATGGATGGATATGTGAGGAGGTGGTTGGATGGGTTGATATTCAAGGAAATGGATGGATGGATGTTTAGATGGTTGGACGGGTAGATGGCGGGTATAGAGGACAGATGGTTCGGTGAGGTGCTCATGGATGGATGGTGGGTAGACAGTTGGGTGGGTGGTAGACAATCATGTGACCCTGCACCCTCTTCAGGCCACAGCTGCTGGTGCTCGTGCGCGTGGACCAAGACCAGAACGTGGTGCACCCCCAGCTGCTCTCGCTGACCTCCCAGCTCAAGGCAGGGAAGGGCCTGACCATTGTGGGCTCTGTCCTTGAGGGCACCTTTCTGGACAACCATCCCCAGGCCCAGCGGGCAGAGGAGGTGAGCAGAGGCCCCGGTGGTGCGGAAGGCTGGGACGCTCAGCAAGACAGTCTTTACCCCTTTGTGCTCCCCTTCCTTACCACCTTTGGGATCAAAGAGGGTACAGGCTTTTCTGTCCTCTTCCTTAGAAAAGGAGCCAAAGGGCTCAGGGACTGAATTCCTTAGAAGTCAACTCAGAGGACAAAAGACCATCAGAGCAAGAAGGGCCCATTTTATGGATAAGGAAATTGAGGCTTAGCGAAGTCAGGCCACTTGTCTAATAGGACAGAAAACCAAGATTAGTATGAAGACCACTGGACTCCAACTCCAGGCTTCTTCCTGCCAAAGTGTAGATCTTTCTGAGTGTTTTCACACCTGTGGACTCCCGATCCCCACACTGCGTGGTGTTGACAGGGCAAGTGTCCCCATCTGGCACAGGAAGAAACTGAGGCCCAGAGCAGGAAAGCAGCTTGCTGCGACTACAGAGCTGGCTGGAAGCACAGTCAGGATTTGAACCCAGGTCCCTGCTCCATGTCACGTGCTTTTGTCTCCATCCCCTAGTCCACGCCCACAGAGTCGTGGACAGAGCCGGGGTGCCGGGGCAGCCAGTGTCTGCCATAAGCGCACTAAGAGGTGTTGGGACCCGAAGGTACTGGAGGAAGGAGGTTCTGTCTGTGATTCAGGCCCTTCTCCCCTCAGGGCTGTGGCTGGGAGTGGATAGAGAAAAAGGGGCCCGAGGGAGGTGAGGTGAGACAGGGAGGGGCACCCCTGATGGCTTGTGACAGTTGCTGTTTCTGCCTCACTGGGCCGTTCACACCAATCTGTCAGGGCCCAGAGCTGGAGGCCTCGACTGGTCGGTTCAGTTCAACACGCAGTGGCTGAACGTGCTGTACACCCGGCAGTGGGCGAGGCAGGGCGGGGACGGAGGTGTTTCAGACCCAGTCTCAGCCCTCAGGGTGCTCACAGGCTGGTAGGGAAGGGAGGGCACACAGAAGGCTCTCCAGCCCACCGGTGTTGATAAGTGAGTGGTAGAGTTAATAACACCCGAGTCGAACAATGTGCTGAGTGTTTACGATGTGTCAGGCAGGATGCTGAGCCCTCGTGGGCATCGTGTCATGTGATTCTCTTCATTCCTAAATGTAGCTGTCATGACCCCCATATGACAGATAAGAAAACCGAGACTCATGGAGGTTGGGTGACTTACCAAGGTCACACAGCCAGGAGGTGGCAGATAGGAATTGAACCTCTGGGATTTGGCATCGGGGCAGGGGCTGGAGCCAGACTCTCCGGACTTGGATCCCTACAGTGACATTAGCTGTGTGTCCTTAAGCGAGTCTTGATTTCTCTGAGCCTCAATTTCCTCATTTATAAAATGGGAGGAATAAGAACGCTTCCCTCCTAGTGCAGATGAAATGTGCATTTTAAATGCTTGTCATTATGCTACTTTAAAAACTTGTTAGAACAAATCGTCTGGCCATGCAGAAAAGCCCAGTTTAATTCTGATCTGGGCAGGGGCGGTATCTGAAGACGATGATATTTGAGTTGGGCCAGGCAGGGTGTCAGGTACAACGGGGCAGGGGATGCATGCAGGGTGGGGGCGGAGAGCATGCCCGGCAGGGCACTGCGGGGGCAGCGGCAGGGTGGAGGGAAGCGTGGGGTCAGATCATGAAGAGGCTGGATTGATCGGCAAGGATTTGGGCACATAGATGACGGGGATCCGTGCGCAATTCTGGTGCCAGAAACTGACATGGTCGGGGCTGAGCGTCAGGAAGATTGGAACGGAAGGAGGAAGAAATGGCGGTAGGGAGGCTGCAAGGGGCTCAGCCAGGGCCAGGGAGGCCTGGCCAGTCCTTACCTGATCCCATGCCCCCCCTACCCCAGTCCATCCGGCGCCTGATGGAGGCGGAGAAGGTGAAGGGCTTCTGCCAGGTAGTGATCTCCTCCAACCTGCGCGACGGCGTGTCCCATCTGATCCAGTCTGGGGGCCTTGGGGGGCTGCAGCACAACACCGTGCTCGTTGGCTGGCCCCGCAACTGGCGGCAGAAGGAAGATCATCAGACGTGGAGGAACTTCATCGGTAATGCTGTGGTGGGCTGGGCAGTGGAGGGCCAGGGCGGGTTTCCCAAGCACAGCCTGCCAAGCGTGGATTCAGCAGATGCAGGCGACGGCAGTCAATGCTGGCCATGCGCCAATCACTGTGCTAGGCGCTGGGGACTCAGCTGCGAATGAGACAGTCTTGGCTGCACAGGCCAGGGGAGGAAGACGGTGCTGGGCAGTGGGGAGAGTTACACCTTTGAAACCTCAGAGACTGGGGTCTGCATCTCAGCCCTGGTCTTTCCTAGCTGTGTGATTGTACACAAGTGACTCACCCTCTCTGAGCATCAGATTCCTTGGTAAATCGTTGCTAATAGTAATGTGATAGCTCACATTTATTGAATGAGCTGTGAATGCCAGCAAGTTGAGGCTTTCTCTGATTCTCTCATTAGTCTGTGGGGGCTAGGCGCTTTTAGTTTCTTGAGGTCACACCGCTGGGAAGCCAGGGTTTGAACCAGCCCAGAGGCTGCATTGTTAACTCTGAGCTATTCTGCCTCCTTTATAGGTAGATCATGGTTGCAAAGCACTGAGAGGATTCAGTGAGGTTGCGCATGGTGGGTTCTTAACAATCAGAAAGGGCAGTTGGTGTTATTGCCATTTAACAGATGGGGAAACTGAGTCCCAGAGAGGTTGCAGGACTTTCCCATATTCCAAAACCAAGGCTTTCTCACTGCTCATCTCAAGGCCAAAGCCAGGTGGAGTGGCGTGGGGTGCTGGGTTCCAGGAGCCCTCGTGGCTGCTGCTGTGTGCTGAGGGAGACCCAGTCACTCTTTCCCCCTCTGGCCTTCTCCTTGGCTGCCCCCAGAGCTGGTCCGGGAAACCACAGCTGGCCACCTAGCCCTGCTGGTCACCAAGAATGTTTCCATGTTTCCTGGGAACCCTGAGCGCTTCTCCGAGGGCAGCATCGACGTCTGGTGGATTGTGCACGACGGGGGCATGCTCATGCTGCTGCCCTTCCTGCTGCGGCACCACAAGGTGAGCGTGCGCGTGAATGTGTGCACGCATGGGCGTGTGTATGTGTGCATTTACTCGCGTGCATGTGTGCACACCCATGAGCAAGGCTCATGGGCTCTGGCCAGGGTCAGCTTCCATGTCCTTCCTCCCTGTGAGCTCCTGGGAAAGGGATCTGATAACCTCCTTCATTCTGAGATGTTAGGAACCGCCTGTGTCTCCCCTTGCGGGTGCGTTGCTGTGAAGGAGAGCAATGCTTAACCCAAGCAAGCGATACTCTAACGGAGGCCCCTCAGACCTGAGCGGGGAGCTTTTGTAGGGAGTGGCCTCTGCGAGGGAGCATTTCAGGCCTGCATGTCTGTGTGGGGAGTGGGTGGGAAGGGTGAGGGTACAGAGTCCTCTGGCCCCAGGACTCCTCATTGCACCTGGGCAGGAAGGGACCTTCTGGATCCCTTTCATCCCTTGCAGGTCTGGCGGAAGTGCAAGATGCGCATCTTCACTGTGGCCCAGATAGATGACAACAGTATTCAGATGAAGAAGGACCTGACCACATTTCTGTACCACTTACGTATCACTGCAGAGGTCGAAGTAGTAGAGATGGTGAGTTCCCAGGAGACATCCCTGGAGTCCCACTTGGACCCCATTCCTCTTGGCCTCAGCACCAAATAGAGCAGCCCTGACACCCATTGGCTTATGATGCTGGACCTCTTCCCCCACATCCACCTCCTAGCCTCTGACATCAGAGTTCGTCCATCCACCCCTCTGTCCTTTGTAAGAATAGCCATGTCTAATAGTGCTCATTATATGCCAGGCACTATTCTATGCACTATATACATGTAATATTATATATATATACACACACACACACATACATATATGTACTTCTTAGAAATGGGGTCTTGCTATGTTGTCCAGGCTGGCTTCAAACTCCTGAGCTTAAGCAATCCTCCTGCCTCAGCCTCCCAAATAGCTAGGACTGTAAGCATGTGCCACTGTGCCTGGCTTGTATATATTCTCACAACCACCAATAAGACAGATACAATTATCAGCATTTCCATTTTACAGATTAGGAAGTTGAGGCACAGAAAGGTTATATATAGTCATGTTTCACTCAGTGATGGGGATACATGTGAGAAATGCGTTGTTAGGTGATTTTGTCATTACGCGAGCATCATGGAGTGGCCTTACACAAACCTAGATGGTACAACCTCCTACACACCGAGGCCGTATGGTAGCGCCCGTTGCTCCTGGGCTACAAACCTGTACAGTATGTTACTGCACTGAAGGCTGCAGATAATTGTAACACAATGGTAGGTGTGTATCTAAATATATCTAACCATGGAAAATAGACAGTAAAAATACTGTATTCTAGTTTTATGGGACTACCGTTGTGTACGCAGTCTGTCATTGACCAAAAACGTTGTTATATGGTGTGTGAGTGTGATTTGCCCAACACAGTAAGTGGCAGAGCCAGGATTCAAACCCGGGGAGGCTGGCTTTAGAGCCTGTGCTACTACAGACTCTTATCCATCCGCCTTCGGTTTATTTATTCATCCACCCGGCCCTCTGTGTATGCATTAATCTACCCGTACCTTCCTCGAGGTATTCACTCACTCACCCCTCCATTCACTGGTGCACGTATTCATTCGTCCCTTTGCTGCTTTTTCTACTTCTTCCCCTTCTCTGTTCGCCCAGGCAATTAACCAATCCATTCATTCATTAGTTCATCCATTCACATGCCTGGTCCTGTGCTGGGCTGAGGAGGGAATGAGCCGCCTACCTTCTGGGAATGTGGCCCTCTCTGCTCTGTCCTGGATGAAATTAATTCGCTGGTGGGAAGCCCTAGGCTGGCAGGAGGAAGG